>PVIC010013933.1:0-37290 GCA_004025085.1 Thryonomys swinderianus | reverse complement strand
ATGGCAGCTCTGAATATGTCCATATCAGTCATAACCATTAATGTCAATGGACTCAATGGGCCAATTAAAAGACACAGACTAGCAGATTGGATCAAGAAGCAAGATCCTACAATCTGCTGCATACAGGAAACACACCTAATTCAGAAGGAAACCCATAGACTGAAAATAAAAGGTTGGAAAACAATCCTCCATGCCACAGAAAACTGTAAAAAAGCAGGAGTGGCTATCTTGTTTGCAGATAAAATACATTTCAAATCCAAACTGATTAAAAGAGATAAAGAAGGTCACTATATTCTCATACAAGAAACTATCCAAGAGAAAGAAATAACAATCATAAATCTTTGTGCACTAAACTCTAATTCACCCAACTATATAAAACCAACATTACTGGACATGAAAAGCCAGTTATCCATGAATACAACAGTAGTAGGGGATTTTAATACTCCGTTGTCACAAATTGATAGATCAACTGGACAAAGAATCAATAAGGAAATACTTGAGCTAAATCAAACTTTGAAGCAAATAGACTTATTAGATGCCTACAGAATTTTTCACCCTTCAAAGCGAGAATATACCTTCTTCTCAGCTGCTCATGGATCATTCTCCAAAACAGATCATGTTCTAGTCCATAGAACAAGCTTAAGTAGCTGCAAAGGAATCAAAGTTATCCCCTGCATACTATCAGACCATAGTGCCTTGAAACTGGAGCTGAATAGCAGAAGAAATTCCAAGATCCTCACAAACACATGGAAATTGAACAACACTCTGTTAATCAACCAATGGGCCACAAAAGAAATTACAGAAGAAATTAAACAGTTTCTACAACTAAACGACAACCCCAGCACAACATATAGGAATTAATGGGACACAATGAAAGCAGTTCTGCGAGGGAAATTCATAGCAGTGAATGCCTATACTTGGAAAATAGAGCAAACTGTAATAAACAATCTAATGATGAACCTCAGACAATTAGAAAAAAAGGAGCAAAAAAAACCCAAAGCACATACTAGAGAAGAAATTATAAGGATCAGAGCAGAAATTAATGCAGTGGAGACAAAGAGAACAATACAAAGAATCAATGAATCAAAGAGTTGGTTCTTTGAAAGGACAAATAAGATCGACAGACCCTTAGCCAACCTTATCAAACAAAGGAAGGAAAAGGCTCAAATCCATGCTATAAGGAATAAAAATGGGGAAATCAGCACAGACCCAGAAGAAGTCCAAAGGATAACAAACATGTACTTTGAAAATCTATACTCCAAGAAGATGGAAAATCTGGAAGAAATGGATAGATTCCTAGACTCATATGAACTTCCAAAGCTGAATGAAGAGGATATAAAAATGTTAAACAACCCAATATCAATCTGGGAAATTGAAAATGTAATAAAAAACCTACCAACAAAGAAAAGCCCTGGTCCTGACAGTGTCACTGCTGAATTAGACAAAACTTTTAAAGAAGAGTTAATACCAGTACTTCTCAATCTCTTTAATGAAATTGAAAGGGAAGCAGTACTCCCCAAATCATTCCTTGAAACAACCATCACCTTGATTCCAAAGGCAGGGAAAGATCCCACCAAAAAAGAAAACTACAGGCCCATCTCTAATGAACATTGACACAAAAATCCTCAATAAGATACTTGCAAACAGAATACAGAGAGTTATCAAGAAAATCATACACCCTGATCAAGTCAGATTTATCCCAGGGATGCAAGGATGGTTCAACATACATAAATCAATCAATGTAATACACTACATTAACAGACTCAAGGACAAAAACCATATGATTATCTCAATAGATGCAGAAAAATCATTTGACAAAATCCAACACCCATTTATGATCAAACCCCTACAGAGAATTGGAATTGATGGACTTTATCTCAATTTAATACAAGCTATTTATGAGAAACCAACAGCCAATATTATACTCAATGGGCAAAAACTGAAACCTTTTACATTAAGATCAGGAACGAGATAAAAATGCCCATTGTCACCACTCTTGTTCAATATAGTACTGGAAACATTTAGCCATAGCAATCAGGCAGGACAAAGATATGAAAGGAATAAAGATAGGAAATGAAGAAGTTAAACTGTCATTATTTGCTGATGATATGATACTCTATCTAGAGGATCCTAAAAACTCAACCAAAAGACTGCTAGACTTAATTACCAAATTTGGTAGTGTTGCTGGATACAGGGTAAATGCTCAAAAATCAACAGCCTTTGTCTACACAAACAACAGACTCACTGGAAGAGAAATTGGGGAGGCAATCCCTTTCACAGTAGCACCCAGAAAAATGAAATATCTAGGAATCAACCTAACAGAGGAAGTGAAAGACCTCTACTCTGAAAACTATAGGACTCTGAAAACTGAGATAGAAAAGGAAACCAGAAAGTGGAAAAATATCCCTTGTTCCTGGGTCGGGAGAACCAACATCATCAAAATGGCTATACTCCCACAGCTACTATATAGATTCAGTGCAATTCCAATTGAAATTCCAATGGTATACTTCACAGAGCTAGAGAAAATAATATAAAAATTCATCTGGAAACACAGGAAACCTAGAATAGCAAAAGCAATTCTAAGCAACCACGACATGGCAGGGGGTATTACAATCCCCAATTTAAAACTCTAGTATAAAGCTGCTGTGATAAAAACTGCATGGTACTGGCAAAGTAACAGACCAGAGGACCAGTGGAATAGATTAGAAGACCCAGAAACAACTCCGGATACACTAAGCCACCTTATCTTTGACAAAGGAGCCAAACATCCCCAATGGAAGAAAGACAGCCTCTTTAACAAATGGTGCTGGAAAAACTGGGCTTTAGCCTGCCAAATGCTAAAGCTAGACCTATCTCTTTCACCATGCACAAAACTAAACTCACAGTGGATACGAGACTTAAACATTAAGACAGAAACAATAAGCCTGCTGGAAAACAGGCTAGGTAAAATTCTTGGAGAAACTGGCTTAGGCAGAGACTTTATGAATAAAATCTCTATAGCACAAGAACTAGCAAAAAGAATCAACAAATGGGATCTCATTCTACTAAAAAGCTTCTGCACAGCAAAAGAAGTCACTGGCACTGCTAGAAGACCACCAACATCATGGGAAAAAATCTTTACTAGCTGTTTGTCAGACAAAGGGCTATTATCTACAATATATAAAGAACTCAAACAGATCAGCCTTCCCAAGTTTAAAGACCCAATTCAAAAATGGGCATCTGAAATGAAGAGACACTTCTCAGAGGCAGAAGTCAAAGCAGCCAAGAATCATATGAAGAAATGTTCCACATCACTGGTCATTCGAGAGCTGCAAATGAAAACAACACTGAGATTTCATCTCACTCCACAAAGAATGGCCGCGATCACAAAACCAACCAACAATAAATGCTGGCGTGGCTGTGGGGAGAAAGGAACCCTTCTCCACTGTTGGTGGGATTGTAGACTTGTGCAACCATTGTGGAGATCCGTGTGGAGATTTCTCAGAAAACTAGGACTAGGGGTCCCATTTGACCCTGCTATCTCCCTGCTAGGAATATACCCAAAAGAATTTTAAAAATCACATTGGAAAGTCAGATTTACACCCTTGTTCACAGCAGCTCAGTTCATGATAGCTCAGTCTTGGAAACAACTCAAATGTCCATCAACTGGAGAGTGGATAAAGAAGATGTGGTTTTTTTTAAATAAAATGGAGTATTACTCTGCCATAAGGAATGGCTAGATCGATCCATTTAGGTTCAAATGGAGACACCTGGAGGATATACTAATAAGTGAAATCAATAGATCACAGATAGACAAATTCCGGATCTTCTCTTTGCCATGAACACCTGTAGATGCAAATGAGCTCTAGAAAGTATGACAGCTTTTATAAAGTGGGAAATTTCCATAGGAAACTTGGTGTGGGAATGTGATGAGGGGAAGGAATAAATATGATACAGAAAGAAAGTAAAAGAGCATGTAAAAGGGGGTGAGGAGGTGTGGGTTGGTAGGGTTATGGGTAAAAATGAGAATTAACTTGTATCATATACTGGTACAAATTCCCCAATGTTATACGTGATTTTGAGATATATATAAATTGTACCAATAAAGAATTCAATTAAAAAATAATTTATTTATGAAATGCCATGGTACACTTTTATGTTCTGTCCTTTGTTTACTTTCAGTTGGTGTCATGTGGCTCCATTAAGTTATAAAATACAAGATCATTAACTGGCAGTTCCAGTCATATCCCATTGCCAAGCTGTGTTCTGGCACTCTTTGGTATAGCGTCATTAGCATACTTTGGGTCATTTATCTGCAGGTATTTATTACCTGTGTGGTCATCTAAAGATTCTGTTCCTACTCAGTAAGCAGATGTGCTTGTGCTGCGGGCAACTGGCTTTCCTGGAACATCTGGTGAGTAGCTACCACTCAGTCAGACCCACTTAGTTCTCACTGTTGGTACATCTGCCTTTTGCCATCAGTGATTCAAAAAATTCAACACATTCTCTCCACCTTCTAGACCACCACTGTGTGAGGCCCTTTTCAGATGCTACCTGTCAGAAAATGCAGGGCACTGGAGACCATTTGTGATAACCAAATTCTGAAGCCAAACTATCTGTTTCCCATTCTGATTCCCTGATCAAGAGCAGATCATTTCAGTACAAGCCAATCTCAAACCATTGTTGGAAAACTAAAAGGTATCAAAGTAGAAAGAAATGCTGTTCATTGTGTTCCTTTCTCTGATGCACTAGGAAATATTCAGCTGGAGTTTTTATACCTCCTTGCCCCAGTCAAGGTCCTCCTAAACTTTGCCATGCATTTTACACACAGATTAGCTGAATTGTAGAGTTTACACAAAGTCTGTCCGGTGAGATTTAAACACGAATGTCTTGAGGGCCAAACCTTTTTCAAGTAGTATGTACTTCAAGTGTTCCTATAGCTTTGCTCTCAGTAGAGTTGACTATTTTGCAGAAACTGTCCTGTTTGAGTATTATCTTGTCCTTTTTTCTCTCCTCTAATCTCTTAATGGTGTGTTATTAACCACTTATTGATCACTAAAGTAATCCACAGAGAAGGTAATCAAAAACTACAGGAAGAAATAAAAGGTGCTTATACTTAAATTTCAACCACTGAAATTTTTTAGTGTGTGTGAGTGTGTGTTACTTTCTCATTACCGGGACAAAGTATCTGACATCTACAGTTTGAAAGAGCTTAAGTTTACTTTGGTCAGGGTTTTAGTGGGTTCCAATCATGGTTGGCTATCTCTGAGGTTCTTAGCAAAGGACAGAGGAAATATGTACAATCCATGGCCACTAGAAAGCAGTGAGGAAAGGGAAGGGCTGGGGCCAAGGATCCAGCAATCCAGGTCACTCTTGCTATTTGCAGAACATTTAGCTAGGAAAAGACAGTCCCTCAATGGTCTCACTGTCTGCTTGATCCACTTATGTTTCACAAACCCTACCTCTCAATGCGTCTGACTTTGGGGAGACCTTTGAGATCTGTTTATTTCTTTCTCACAAGAATCATTTTGGTTGTGATAGTCCAATCTTGGAAATAACCCACATGCCCATCAACTGGAGACTGGATAAAGAAGTTGTGTTTTTTTTTTTTTATAAAATGGAGTATTAATCTGCTATAAAGAATGATAAGTTTCAGGCCGGAGGGCTGGCTTGGTGGTTCCAGCGCCTGCCTCGCAAGTGCAAGGTCCTGAGATTGATCCCCGGTAACCACATAAAATGCCAGGTGTGGTGGCTCATGCCTGTAATCCCAGTGCTCGGGAGGCAGAGGCAGGTGGATTGCTGAGTTCGAGGCTTGCCTGGGCTGCATAATGAGCTCAGGGCCAGCCTGAACTACAAAGCAAGACTGTGTCTCAAAAAAAAAAAAAAACAACAATGATAAGTTTCATACATTTATGTGTAGATGAATACACCTTGAGGACACTAATAAGTGAAATAAGTAGATCACAGATATGTAGATACCATATCTTTTCCCTGGTATGAGAACCTGTTGATGTAAATGAGCTCTGAAATGTATGCTAGATTTTGTGAAATAGGAAATAATCAAAGGGAAAGTGGTAGGATAAAGTAATGAAGGGAAAGAAAAAATATGATTTGGAAAGAAAAAGAAAGCACATGTTTATAGGGGGTGGGGGTTGTGGCGTGGGTAGGGTTATGGGTAAAAATGAGAATTAACTTGTGTCATATCCTGGTACAAATTCCCCAGGGTTGAGTGTGACTGTGAGCTGTATATAAAATGTAGCAATAAAGAATTGAATAAAAAAGAATAATTTTGATTTAGATATTGCATTTTATTAATTTCACTCAGGGGACTTCTGGGTAGTTCCCTGGTTAGTGATGGAGGTGATATGAGTGGGCTGGCTGCTTACTCTTTAACAGGGAAGTAAAATATGCATCAAAATGAGATTATATCGGTCCCTGTGAATATTAGAGACAGGTCAGGTATTGTCTGATTCAACGAATGTGCTATTGACTTATATCTTGATCAAAAATATATGGAAAAGGATATTGTTGATCCTCAATTCAACAGATCACAGCAGTTTAAATGGCACATTATGAAGGCAGTTGAAGATAAAAAAACACAATAGGAGGAAATAAAATATATCTCCAGTCATAATACACTTCTTTCAAAATTTACTTCTCTTTATTTACTTTCTTTCTGTACTTTTTAATTGGTAAACAGTACATATTTTCTGTCCATGGAGAATCTCCATCCAAAGGTTGAGTGAACTGCATTGTTCAAACAAAATTTCCTCAGTTTTATATATATCAGAAGTTTATATATACACAACTGTGTCACATAGCACAGGGCTCAGGGAGAGCCAGGGGATGGCACGGCAGTTTCTAGAGATGAGCATAGTCACTTCCTATTCAGAACTCACTGGCCTGCTGCCTGCAAACCCTGCTCCAGCACTCTTCCCACACAGGACACTTCTAGACACTGGGAGCCATGGGCACTATGTGCTCATACCTGCCTCCCAGCTCCTTCTTCCACTAGCCCAGAAGTGCCACAATCGCGGGAGCAGCACAGTCTGAGACTCAGCAGCAGGACACATACTACTGCCGGCCACACACAGAAGGCTTGAACCTATGGGTGGAGAGCAGAAGGACCTACAATTCAAATCTAGGATCTGACTTCCTCATCTGAAAATGGGTGACCTCATCACCTTTCCCAATAACATGCTACAAAGATGACACATGCACAGAGCATTTTGATTTTTAAAAAGTCCTTTATAAACATAGGCTACCAGCAATCAGTACCACATACCACAATGCCAGGCGTGGTGGCTCACGCCTGTAATCCCAGCACTCGGGAGGCAGAGGCAGGAGGAGTGCTGAGTTCAAGGCTTGCCTGGGTAGATAGTGAGCTCAGGGCCAGCCTCAGCTACAAAGTAAGACCCTGTCTCAAAAAATAAATAAATAAATAAAATTTAAAAAATAAACATAGGCTAATTTGATGATTATGCAATTATTTCTAACTAAGGGGAAATATCCCTGGATCAAATATATTTGTTTCTGCTGTACTACCGTGGTGAAAACACATACATGTATGTACACACACACAGAGGCACGCAGGCACACATACTCAGCAGGCAAGAAGAATTTTTACCTCCTTAGCATGGTGCTAAGGAGGTAAAAATAATGCTACCTTGGTCCTCTATTTATTTTGAACCTGTAATTTGCTTTACTTTGTTTTATTCAAAGAATAGAGTTAATTTTCTATGAAAGTGCTACAAAGACTTAACGGTACTTTTCTTTCATTGCCTCTGCCAGTTTCTAGGGTTCCTTAGTGCCAACAAATAGGGAGCTGCCTGAAGTCCTGTGATCCTGTGTAGCTGGTCCTCAAACTCCTGTGCTTCTGATCCCAGAGCTTCCTCATAGCCAGCTAATGTGTAAGATGCCTCTGTGTTTGGGGTAGTATTTGAGAGATGTTAAACTTCCAGGTTTGGGAAATGGGGCTTTGTTATTTTCCATCATTTCCTGGTAATTCAAGAATCGACCAGTTTCAGAACATTGGAAATTCTCTATTTCTTCAACTTTTTATATGAGTATAAGTCTGTGCCTCATAAAATTAAGTGAATATTAAGTGTTGATATAAATAGCATTTATTATTTTGCAGCCCTTTTATGGAAGGACAGTCCTTTAGCAATTAAAATATGTCAATAGTTCTGTTATTGGTAAAATATATGTTTTGTTCCGCTTTACACAAAATTGACTTTATTAAACTACTTTTTTCATGATAAAATTCTGGCTAGTAAAATGTCCTCATTAGGTATAAATTACCTGAAGTCATGATAATTCAGTGTATTTTATTTCCTTTGATCTTGAAGTCTCTTTAATCTCTTTTTCTCCCATGGTTCTCCTTCATTCTCTTCTTTGAAAAAGAGTAGTTAAGGAAAGGGGGAACAATCACTAAACGTCCTGCTATACCAGTCTTAAAGATGGAAAATCAAGGAGTAGAATTGCCTTTTGACAATCTTCGTGCAGTCTGTTGGTGCTGAAAGTCAATCTTACTTGCAGATCTGTACCCTGTTCATTGAAGCTCAGACTCCCTGCCTCCCTCTGTCTCATTAGTACAGGGATCACATGGTCATGTGCAGGTCAAATGCATGTGCTTGATGTTTTCAATAGCAATAATACCCCATTTTTGACATATGAAATGGATCAGGTTTAGGAGATCCAGTTGGATCCAGGATATTTTAATGATTTTGTAGCATTCATCAGGGATGACATGTTTAGAAGATAGAGAGGAACATTTGTGTTACAGTGGATCCAGTAAGGCCAGAAAATCATCTTACGACTATGTTCTCTGGAAGGATTTAAATATCATGTTACTATGGCAATGATGTTTAGGCTGGTGAGGGGCATGAGCATCATTAGAAGATGTATATATCAGACCGGCCTCACTAACTGTAGTGGGACAATAGGACCTTGAAATAATAAGGATGAGGTAATAGGATCAACATTCAGAAGAGTAAGCAGAACTATTATAATGAGCAGCATGACTTTAGCTACATTTAGAGAATATAGACATTTAATAGAGTTCTGTAGCTCTGAGGAAAGAGACTGTCAGCTTATAATATCCCTTATTGTATACAAATAAAATACAATATGTAAATATTAGGGGTCTGAGGGCCACTGCTTCAATAATCATAACTCACTGTCCAATTTCATACTATCTTTTAGCCAATTAACAAAATGCTAAAAAACTATGGACACTTAAATACACAGAGAATCTTGAGTCTGGCCCAAGCCCAAAACTTGTTATTTATACTATGCAATAAGAATTATCATAGTGGGAAATTCTTAAGGTACCCTCATAAAATGACTTTCACCACTCATTGGAATTGAAAACATAAACACAAGAGAAAGAAGAATATAATAAATTAGAGTTATTCTGAAACACCTAAAGACTCAGTAGTGGTACTTCCCATTATAACCCAATTTGTCCCACCAGTCTGCTCACTATACAAACCATGTTCTTGGGAAAGATATTTAGTAGATTAACACAAACATGGCCACATAGTGCCTTAATACTATTTGGTGGCAATATGTTTTCCTTGATAGCTCACATTAACATGACCTCGGGCAACATGTATATGGCTGTGTGGAGAATTTATGCCTTCCCTCTTATCAGAAAGGACAGTGAGAAATTCACTTTTTTCCCAAAATGTTAACTTTCATTCCCCAAGGAGACATAAACTATCTGGATCTCTCTAGAAGATCACACTGGTTCACCCTGTGAGGACAGCACAGCATCATACTGGACGTGCAAAAAGTAACAGTGCTGGAGACTTTGGTAATGTCCACAAGTTGTAGCAGGAGAAAAATACAAAACAAACATTGAGGAACATTTGTTATGAATAAATTTATAAATTCAATACTCTCTAGTAAGCTAGGACATTCCTTCAAAAGTGCAATACATATTCCACAATGAAGGAGGCAAAATACCAGCTACAGGAAGGAACACATTAAACACCTTAGATAACTATCCTAGCCCACATTCCAGATGACACAGAAGCCTGTCATCTCTGAGGGAGGTTCAGCCCACAGCAACTTGTGATTTAGCTGCAATTCAAGTAGCATTGCTACCCACTCCATGTGATCATATACAACCTATGTTTCAGAGGGGTCAGGATACACACAGTGTCGTATGCAGTTCACGGTAAACTCTGATTTCCACTGCAGCCCTGTAGTCTCCTAATATGGATCCCGGAAGTCTGGACCAAGGCCACATCAACCACAGTCCAGAAATCTACATGATTCTAAAAATTGTGCTTATAGCTTGGGAAAAATAGAGCATTGTGAGATGAGTTTTGTCCTGAGCTATGAGGCTGTAGAATGTAAAGTCCAACAGGAATGTGCTGTGAGTTGAAAGTGGTACCTTGGGCATCCAGATGCTTCTGACTCGCAAATCATCTGTGACAGTCACCCAGCATCTCCCCCTGAGCTTGTACCTAGGCTGTATGAGGAAGAGGAAATCTAGTGACCACAGAGAAAAAATATTATTTCTTCATAATGAAAATGAATGAATACCTACAAATTATCTAACCCAGAAAAGAAAGCAATAAACTCTCAAGTTATCCACTGGTACTACTGATTCAGTCTCCAAGGCTGGATTCCCACTTCCACTTAAAAAATTATTTTCCTTCTCTTATTATTCCCCTAAAGAATAGTTTTAGTTTTTCTTTTCTTTATTGTATCAATACATTTCCCAAAGCTGCAAATTGTAAATGCCACTTGTGGCTGATGGAAGGTTGGGAGCAAACCGAAAAATTCTCCCAGGCCATTGCATGCACCATGTCACATTTTACCCCCAGTTCTCGTGCATTGTACACTACTTCCACTTTACTGACATGACTTTGCATTAGTCAAAGTTTCCATTCATGAAGATGTTCCCATTTCCTTACTTCTTTTTAAAGTTCATTTTAGCATTGAAAGCATCCATTAGTATTAATTAGTATTGTATTTCATTTTTAAAGCAATGAAAATCAACTTTGGCATGAAAAGATGTTATCCTTATTATTCTGGTTTGATTTTCTTTTTGGTTTTCATGTAACAACTGGCATTTAATGATTTTTTTTTTCCTCTGAAAGCCCACAGCCTGTTCTGGATTCCTGTTGTGGTTTGTGCATCCTGGTTTGATCCCCCGGCAAGAACTCTTGAATTTTGAGCCTGTTGATCTCAGTAGAAGGTAGTTTGCTGAGGGATGTCCAGCAAACTTTAGCTCCGCAATATAACTGAGATGGTGGTGCCAGAATCACTTTACACATTCTCTCTAGAAACTTCTTCACACTACCTCCATTTAAGTGCTAAGAGGTACCTCAGCTGCATTGTCAGAGAGCCTCAGTATTCGTAGTTATAGGCCCATCCCCTGAAGCCTCTTCACCTGCTGCATATGTGGAGCTACGAGCTAAAGAACATACTCCATTTCGTAATGTCCAAGCGGATGAATAGATGTGTCACCTTCACTGACACAATGTCACCAACTGTCCTGGAAAGGGCAGAAGGCTGAGCAAGTCTATATTTGGGGACAAAAGTCAAACATATAGCATTTGTGCTTGTTACAGATCATTTTACCGGGACAGAATGGTTTCTGGGGAGACAGATAAACAGCTTCTTCAGAGAACTTTGCTGAATTCCTGTTAGTCCTGAGTAAACAATCAGCTGCCATACATCTGGTTGATGGGACTATATTTAGAGAAATAAATTTGCTCAGTGCCCATTTTTACTTCCCTCTGGGTTTTGTTTTGTTCCTTCTGGCAAGCAATATTCTTTCTGCCTACTTTACATAGGACTTTTTCTGAATTTATCAATCTAAAATTATATTTTGACAAAATAATATATACAGTCATAAGTTACAGGAAATTGGAGTAAAAAAATTATTCATCCAACAAGTGCTCATTGTGTTCTTACTGTATCTTAAGAACTGCAAAGCATAGAGAATAAATACATGTATAATGTCATATTCTGGATTCTATCCAAAAATGAAGCACTCAGCATACCTTCATAGCAGAGAAAGGAGTCCTGGAAGAGACAGCACAGAGAACATGCTGAGGAGGACCTGGGAAGGCTCTAATCAGAAATATGGATGAAAACGACACAACTTTTGTGGATGAGGTTCCAAAGGGAAAAGGAGTTCTTCCCATGAGAAGACAAGACTTTAGGGAGGGTTTCACAGTATGGGCCACTATGTAATTCCGTGGCAACAGGAGATTGTGGTGGTCTTTGTGGAGAGAACTGAGGTTCGTATGAGGTGTGAGGGTTTGGAGCAGCAGCACTCCTGCCCCACCCCAGAGCTGGAGAAACTGTCCACATGCCAATTCCATCATCATAAGAAATGGAAGATACAAGCCCTTTCTCCTCTGCCCCTGTGGGAACGCAGTTAGATACCTTGCTCAGTTCCACCCTCCTTGAAGTGAGACTTCCCACATGAACTGAGGAAGGTAAAAATGAGGCATCATTTCATGTTCTTAAGATGCATAAAAATGAAAGGAAAGAGTAAGCGGGATGCTGGGGAGGGCACTGTCCAAACCCTTCAAATGTAATTTAATGAGAAAAGAGGAAGGAACTCTGTAAATAATCAGCTATTGGTTCAGCAAAGGAATAGATTCATAAAATGAAACAGTAGAATGGAAAGCTCAATTTTTTTTTTTTTGGTCTAGAGAATCATACGCAACATTTGCATATACTAGTCACTTAGAATTGATCTGACTTACTTGTGAAGTTATGGTATTAATTGTATGATTATAGCTGAGAAGAAATTAGAAAATTGTTAGTATTAAGTGAATGAGAATCTTTCCTTTAAACATCTATGAATATTTGAAATCAGATAATTTTTTTTAAGAAAACCAGGGCTCCCTGTTGCAAACTGCCTTCTTTACTTAAATTACTGTTGACCATGGAAAAAGTGATGGGAAAAAGAAATAGAACCAAAGGAAATGGATCACAGGATGGTGATCTACTAAAAATAGAAGAAATAATCACCATTCAACAGGGGTAAGAGTGATTGTTCTTAGAAAAATTTGTATATTCAGAATGTAATATTTTCCTGCTCCATAATTACTCTGTTTCAGTGGTAAATGGGTAGTTGTAATATAAGCAGATGCCAGTATTGCTGTTGAAGTGCACATTTTAGTAGTAGTAGATCAGCAGCTGCAATAATAGTAGTCATAACAGCAACACTGTTTGGAGTTCTTTCTTATAACAGGCATTGTAGTAAACACTTTATATTCATGATCCTATTTTGTTCTTTAAAATATTTTGCATGTTGGTAAATTATACAATAAGGCTCAGTAAAGTCAAGTATAATGTGTAAGTACACACATATGATTGATATTTGCTTAAATCTAAACTCAGGACACCATAATGGCAAGCATTATGCTGTGCTCCAACATTACTGTGCACCTCATGAATATTTACCTTAGTGAAACCGAGACAGCTTGCTTGACATGATAATAATATTACAGTTAGTAAATTGGATCATTTTATTGGAATGGAAATAAGCCCATATTTCAAGTATGTAAAACAGCGATTCTAACTAAATCTTAGAAGTTTCTGAGATTTCAAGGTCATTCAGTCCATCTATCTTTCTTGCCTATTCAATCCTGAAATATGTTTGAAATCACAGCTTTTTTAAAAACTAAAAGGTAATATTTTTCTTTTTCTTTTTACTGGGCTAATGTTTCTTTCTTTGAGATATACTCAAAAGAGAGAAGAGAAAGGGATCCACAGTAATACTATTCTAACTTCTAGTTCCAGCTGTGTCTGCTGACTACATTTATGATTTTCTCATATTTTTGAACAAATAAGCTTTTGTCTATTTTTTTGTTAATTTTGTGAACATGTAAGCTGTAGTTTTCTCACAGTAAACTATTACAAGCAGACATTAACCCCACTTAAACACTCAGAGATAATGAGTTCCACAAATCCATTCAGTAATTCTTTTTTTTTTTTTTTTTTGAGAAAGGGTCATGCTATGTAGTTCAGGCTGGCCCTGAGCACACTGTGTAGCCCAGGCAAGCCTCAAATTCACAGCGATCCTCCTGCTTCTGACTCTCGAGTGCTGGGATTATACGTGTGAGCCACCATGCCAGGCACTGTGGTGTGTGGTACTGATTACTGATAGGTGTGAGTCACCACATCCAGTACTGTCATATGTGGTTACCGGGGATTGAACCAGGGTTCAATCCTGTGCTTGCTAGGCAGGTGCTGGAACCACTGAGCCAAATCTCTGGCCCTGTTCAGTGATTTTACAACTAAAGTATAACATTTTCTTTCTTTAGTTCCCAACTTTATATGCAAAACATATTCTTCCTGAATTTACTGTCACATTACTCATTTACCTTTTATCTTACCTTTACTCTTATTCATATAAAGGACCTCTACAAATGTTATCTGATGATAAAAGCCCTCTGATGATACCCATGTACATTCATACACAGACGCGCACACACGCGCACACACACACACATGGCATAGGTAGTTCCTATAGAGAGGAGTTGGGCATGTGCAAGGGCTTCAGAAGTGCACTCAGGAGAGCAAAGCCTTCACCCTCTTTTATGAACTCCTCAGATAAATGCTCTGTACCTGTAAGGCCTCAGGGCTCAGCATCTTCTGGCTCTTTTTGTGGAATAAAATAAGAAAAATGCATTCAGTGATTCATTTGATAGCTTCCTTGCCTAGTGATGCAGCACACACTACTGCATTTATCCTGCCTATACTCCCACAGACCTTGTCTTACACCTGGAAGTCCTGATAAAATATATTATGCCTTCCTATTATGGATTTTGACAAAGAGATTTTTGCAGAGGGAACTATTAGAGCACATGAATGCATTTATATTAGAAACTTCTTTTGTAAAAACTACTTTGACACATTTGGAATTATGCTGAGCTCATGTTTTGCTTACCTATATTCAGCCAGTTGGTTATATTTCTAGTATTATTTATAGTACCTTTCACTCACGATACAGTACATTCATGATAACATTCCTTTTATGATTGATATCACCACTTCTCCTCAAATCCTTATACACTCATAGGTGTGGGCTTTGGGGAAATGATTGGCTAATGAGGATGTGATACTTGTCAGTATCTTAGCTACCGGTGCTGTTAGGAGGTGGGGCCTAGCCAGAAGAGGACTCAGGAGAGGTGTTTTGGCTCATGGTCGCAGAGGGTTCAGTTCATATCTGGTCTGTTCCAAATCAGAAACAGTGTGGGAAAAGGGAACTGTGGTGACAAGTTGCTCACATCATGGTGGTCAAGAAACAGCAAAAGAGGGGACCACCTAGGGACATGAATACACCATTCCAGATTACATCTCTAGTGACCTGCCTCTTCCAACCAGGCCCTAACTCCCAAGAGCACAGCCAGCTGTGGATTCACTAACTGAGCCATCCACTGATACCTATAGTGTCACATGAACTAGTCTTCTAACACGGTGAGATATTTCAGGTTAAAGCATAAGGCATACCCTATGTACATCACTTAATCAGAGGAGACTCGGGCTTTGGAAGGTCCAAAAGATGTCTGAAATTGAGCCTCATTCTTATGTAGTATGAGGATTATTTCTTAGTGTTTCTTTTATTATTACTTTGTATCAAAGGGACTGAGAATAGGTGAGAAGAAACCACATCTACTGAGATAGCCCCGCCTCACTCAGGGCCTGGCTATGGGGCCACCATCCCGCCTCATAACCTACTCCTTGTGTGGAGGAAAAGAGTAACTTTATTAGGAGAAATGTCACCAATATTAAAATATATGAGGGTCTCCTGTCCCCATCCCTGAACAGCGGTATGTGGTGAATTTTTTTCTTTTTCTTTCTTTCTTTCTTTCTTTCTTTCTTTCTTTCTTTCTTTCTTTCTTTCTTTCTTTCTTTCTTTCTTTCTTTCTTTTTTTTTTTTGTGCCCCTGGAGAAAAGAGGCCTGGTTTGAACCTGGTCCTACCAACATTTCTATTGTGAACATTATCTTGTTGCTTTACCTCTTTATTGTGTCCAGATGTATAAAATACTATAAAATATGGGAGTGGTGATGCTTGCCTCTAAACCCCAGCACATGGAGAACCCAAGGCAGATGGTTCCTAAGTGTGTGCTTAGCCTGAACAACACGGTGATTTTGGAAGACCGTCTTGAAAATAAATTTTAAAGACTTGGGCTATAGCTCAGGCTGAGGTCCTAGGCCCTAGGCTCAATCTTTGTGGTTCAAAGAGTACACACTTTTTCTTGATATTGACAATACTGTTTTGTGAAAACTACCTTTTTTCATTATTCTATTTATGATACTTTAATTAATATCTTCTCAAAATACATGTTCAACAAGAATTTTGTGACATAATGTTGTAGAGAGAATTGTTGTCTCAGAGCAATATGTGGAAATAAAAACATGTGAATGTTAAAAATAGAGAGGCCTGAATTTAAGTTCAGTTCCACTAAAGATTTTGATTAGCTCTCTATTTCTTGGTTTCTAAGAAACTAAGCTTCTCATTTTTTTGACTTTTATTAGTACATCTTTGCTATATGTAGTGAATATATTCACTGTACAAAATTGATACATGTAAATAACACACTTCAATTCTCTTTCCCTTCCCTCCCCCTCCCTTTTTATTTTTCCAGCATCACATTCATCTTCTCATTTTTATCATCTTCTTACAGTGCCACACTCACCTGCAAAACAGGGTTCAAATGTTCAACCTGCATAAAGACAGATCTCTAGATTCAGTTTCTTAGTCCCTTCTCCAAATTTCTGAGATAAACAATTTAAAAATGTGAGTTAAGAATGGATGTTGAAGAAAGCATACAGGATTTACATATTTACCTGAAGCAGTATGACATGTCCTTGTGAGATACAAATTCTCTTTAGAGTGGAAGGAAAATAAAATGAGTCCGTGTTGGAGAGGAGAAATCAGCTGATAGCAGCAGAGATCAGATTTGCTTTGTGTCTTTTTTTTTTCAGGATACTGAGAAGATGTGGGTGAGCATAGAGCCTTTTGCAGCCTTAACACTTTATGACGTCACTTTATGGCGTCACTTTATGATGTCACTTTATGGCGTCACTTTATGACGCCAAGCTGCGCTTTCCTGTTTGGTGTGGGCCCCAGAGGGTGGGTGAGCCCTTGAGCACAGTGCACCTTCCCTGGTCTTCAGCACAGCACCCACCGCCAGTGATTCCCCTCTGGCTCTGCTGAAAGGACCCTGCAGGTGCCCCATTCATTTCTTCCTGTTCACCCACTTTCCTTACAGGGCTGATATTTGGTGATTTTCCCCCAGAGTTAGGTGATCCTTGTGAAATCACTGCTGAGCTAGTGATCAGGAAGGGTGGACAGCAACACTCAAAAGCAAAGCAAAACACGGATCTTCTCTATTACCTGGACACCCGACTAAATTTAACCCAAACAACTTCTCTCAGACACTCTATGGACTCAAAAACTGCAGGCTTTAGTAAAGAGGTGTTCCTTTATGCAAAAACACATTTCTTCCTCACAATTTTAGGATACTTATTCAAACAATAAGGTGAAAATGGGTCACTTTTCTCCCAGAGAGTGGGGCTGGGATGTGGATGGCAAAGGGAGAGAGACATTTGGCTCTGTTTCACAGCAAGTTGAAATTTGAATCTACTTCTGTGCTGGGTAGCTGTGGTGTTTTCCTTCCGCCCGTTGTTGTGAGTTGTGTTTAGATGTCCCCCAAAGCCTCATGCAGATGAGGTGGGACTTTCTTTTTCTAAGACAGTTGAGTCTGGAATGTGTGATGCTGGGAATAAGAGCGCGTGGTTATTAAACCACTATGTGTTAGTGAGTGATCCAGCACTGTCTAATCCCTGTAATCTGAATAAGGTAAAAGGAGAGAAAGATGCTATTAAACCCTCTTGTAACCTTTGCCTACTTGCACACGCCACCTTTTTATCCTTTGTGATGTCTGTTTGCCATCCCCGCCTCAGAGTCAGCTGGTAATTATGGACTGAAACCTCTACAAACTGCAAGCTAAGTGAACCCCTTCCCTTCTAACTTTGGGTGTCTGGTGTTCTGCCTCACCAAAAAGAGAAAAGTAATGAACACACACCCCATTCCTCGGGAGCCTAACTCTGATTAGTGTGATCAGTGTAGCAAGCAGGGATGTCCTGGTCACACTGAGGAGCTCTGACCTAAAGGCCCCCAGTATTTTCCCATTGGGCTAGTCAGGTGCTTATGTTGTCCCATACATGTGCATAACTTCTTCTCTCTTATGCTAGTCTTGAATAAATTCTCTCCTACTTACTTAGCTAGTTGGAAAAACTTTTTCTTTTAAAACAGTACATGACCTTCATGGCTAAGGCTTTTAGCTGAGAATTTAGGGAGAAGACTTGGATTTCTGCTCACACACTCGGAATCTGTTCTTTAATCAGGCAACCACAGAATACGTTTGTTTTTTCATCCATAAAATGGGATCCTCAAAGGTTCTTCAAAAGATTACAGAGGGGGAAAAGTGTAGAGTGTGCTGTAAATCTTACAGAACTCCATGGGGAAGGATTTTCAAAATGATTGCAAACAAAACTCATTCTGTTTCTCACAGACACTATAAACCAAGCTTTATCTATTCATAACAAAGATGTTATCCAAAATATGTAGCAAACTATTACAGATCAAATCTAGTTAACTACCAGTGTAATCCAGAGATCTCTGTGGCTGGTTAACTAATGGTCCACTTGAGTGGGAATGCCCAGGTGAACCAGGTCAGCCTGCTTCAGGATGTGGAAGACCCACCTGCAAACTGCAGCCAGCGGCACAGAGGCAGAATGGGAGGGAAGATCACACACGCTGTTGATTTTCCTGGAGGAGTTTGCTGTGGCTAGTTTCTTTCTCTGAGGATGGCACTGTTCTCCTTAAGGGAACTCTCATCTTCACCTTGAGCATATCTTTCTGGCTCCAGAGCAGATCCCTCAGCCTAGTGGCACAGACACTTCATGCCAACAGTGCAGACTTCCCAGCTTCCACCGCCCACGGGCCTTTGGCCCATTCCAGTGCAGATCCTTGATATGGACTCATGGAGGACACTCCCGGGATTTAGGCCCCTCAGCTGTATTCTTTGGGTCTCTATTGTGTGGAAAAATCGTTTATACTCTTTTGCACTTGACTTTTTGAATATTATGAAATAATCCTATAAATTTCGTGTCCTTCATCTATTCCTTTGCAAACCCTCACTACAAGGACCTCATTTCATTCATATTGTAACAGGAGTTAATTGGACCGTCACAGTCACTAAGTAAATAAATTGGTTTATCCAAACAGTAAATCCAATTTCCTCTATAAACATAACTCTGCAGGAGTAAAGACAGCAAAGAAATAGAGGACACCAAATGCAAACAATGAAAATCATGTAAGCCCAATATTCTGCCCTCATTAGAGAAAAAAAAATTCATTACTTCATAAAAATAAATATAAATTTACATATATGACACATCTGTTATATTGTAATTTTATTTTGGGGACAGGGTCTCACTTTGTAGTTTAGGCTGGCCCTGAGCTCACTATGTAGCCCAGGCAAGCCTCAAACTCTGCAATCCTCCTATCTCTGCCTCCCAAGTGCTAGGATTACAGGTGTGAGCCACCATGCCTGGCTATTGAAAATTATTTTTGACAATTATACACAATGTAAAATGATATGTAACCTACATAAATACACACACACATATTTTTGTGTTTATATGTACATGCAAAAACAGTAAGTCCATACAGAGGGACATACACAGTTAGCATCAAGTCATATACATTGTTGTTTTCTAATTGGAATATGTCAAGGAAAAGAAGAGAAAGTTTCAGCTCAGAGGCATTCCAACAAAATCAGCAAGGTGGGCTGTCTACTCCCCAGTCCACAAGACCTCGTGTGCACGACGACTAACCATTTGTAATTAGTCTAGTAGTGACTTGTGTTGAGATAGAAAAGCACAGACTCAATAATGTACACACTAGGAAAGTGCATTTGGCTCAGGGTCTTGGAGGCTGAGACATCCAAGATGGTGGCTGCCTCTGGAGAGGGCTTTCTTGCTGGGCCACAGGACACCACAGCATTGTATGGTTCAGGGTGCCTGAGAGGGAGTGAGCAAGGGCTGAACTTGCCTCTCTAACAAACCCCCTGTAGGTTAACAAGAGTCACCTGATCACACACACACAAAGTCTTCAAGACTTGCTCAGTTTTCCACCCTCCGCCTTGCATGAACATTGGGTTATATATTCAAAACATAACAGGAGTGAAGATAATTTTGTGCATGTGAGAGTTTGTTCTGGTGGTTTTATTGAGCCATGAGTGTTGTACTTAATGTGTATGCAGTGTCAGGTTTTGACACACACATAAACCATCACATCCTGGCAATCAGTGTGGTAAATGTGTCTTCCCCCACCTCTTTAAATCGACCACTGATTGCTCTTTATCTCTGTAGATTACTTTGCACTTTGTAATATATAAATGCAATTATGTATCATTTTCATTTGACTCCTTTTGCTCAACAAAATTATTTTGTGATTGTTCTATGTAAAATATTTAAAGTGATAGTTGGTTTCAGTTCAACGTTCAACCCTTTCATCTGATTTAGTTAACATTCCTATTTCTTTCTGAAGTCAAACTATCTTTTTCTTATCAAATTCTTTTTGGGGGGCAATACTACGGATTGAACTTAGGACCTTGTGCTTGCTAGGGAGGCACAGAGCCACTGAGCTGCATCCTCTGCCCTCTTAGAAAAGCCTTTACTCAACGACCTTCTTTCTCCTCATCTAAGAATGTCCATCTTTCCCTTTCATTGAGATGAATTATTCTTCAGAACACAACTTCCTTCTTTCCTTCCTATTTTCATATTTTCCCTTTTAGTCTTAGGGATGTGGTGTGCACCTGGAGTCTAGTTTTATTCCCCTCTTTCTCATCACTGTTTTGGTCTATCACCTCTCTCTCTCTTGGTGTTTTTCTGTTGGCACACCAACATGTGTATAGTGTATTCTGAATTTGATGTTGTGTTGAGTTTTGCAATCAGGTCAGTGGTTGCATGGTATAATGAGAACTTCAGACTTTTGTTCACAGATCCAGAGTCTTTGGAAAATCATAAATCTTTAAGAACCTCCGTCTTCTTTGTGGAAGACTAGCAATTCTGCTTTCCTAGCTGATTGTGCAGAGTTTAAGAAGTTACTCTGAACTGCAAAATCATACACACATATACGTGCACAGATGTCATTCTGATTAAATTTAAAACAATAATATAATAAGTATGATAAAAAGAATGCATCATTGTAGTGTAGAAAAAAAATCTATTTTCTGTCACTTCAAACATTGCAGCCTAATTGTAAATATGCTGGTACCAATCTTCATCTGGTGCTCGGTAAATAAAATGTTCTCCATCGAAAATCTTACTGTAACATTTTGTTGATTAGATTCTAGCTGTTGTATTTCTTAAATATGTCTCAAAATTATCTTTTCTCTAGCTCAAATTGATTGCTACTTTAATTATTTCAAAGAGCAAACGAGTATTCTAATCACTTTCACTGCTTGTGACACTTGACAAGTTTCTTGTGCGGAAATCTATATAGAAACACAAACTTCTGTGCCTCCTGGGACCTACCAAAATGTTCCCTTCTACAAGTTTTCTGAATTTCTTTAAGAGATGCTTTGAGTAGAACATTAAAGAGAGAGATGAAAAGTCTTTACTCCACTCATTTATAACAATTTGTGAGTCACACAGCATTGCTACTGACACAGCAGTGTCTGAGCTCATTGTTTGCCCCATGTTTCAGTGAGTCTAAGAGCAAGTGAAATAGTTGACTTTAGGTGTCAGCTTCTCTGGTTGAAGGGAGCCCCAGCTCAGTGATAAAATGTAATTTCTCTGCATCTCTGTGAGAGACTTTGGAAGAGATTAGCATTTGGAAGCCTGCTATGCTCACCACTAGACCAGCAATGCTATATTAGCATTTGAATCAGCACCTAACAGACAGGGTCTGAGCTTCCTCCTTTCTGTTCATGAGCTTCAGCCAATCTACAGAGGTCCTGGGGAGAACAAAAAGCAGAGGAGGGGACAATTCTCTCTTCTAGTGATGAGTTATTCATCTTCATCCGCACTTGAACATCAGAATTCCAGATATTAAGGCTTTCATAATTCGGAACTTACACCAGCACCTTCCCTAACCCACCAAGGCTCTCAAATTTTGGGGCTCAGGCTGGAGGAAGCCAGCAACTTTCTTGTACTTAAACTTGTGCATGGTATGTTATGAAACTTAGGCTTCATAGTTGAGAGAAACAATTCCCATAATAAACCTCTATCTAGCATTTCTGTATCTTTGGATAACCCTGGCTAGTAATACAGTTAGGGATTCATTTAGCGTGCTTATCGTGGGGACATTCAATGTTTGTATCAGCAATGTTCTCATTTTCTCAAGGTCTCCAAAAGCCCTCTCAGTACTATGTCCATTCAGCACTATGGTCCACATGCAGGAAGGAAAAAGTAGTGACTACTAATTAATAATACTCTTATCATAATAATTATAAAGGTTTCCAGGAATTTAAAATTCAATTAATGAAAAATTAAATCAATGTGTGATTGAGAGAGGTAATGTGTGAATGAAAAGATCAGAAGTCCAACAATGGAGAGAACAGATCAGTGCAGAATATGACTGTAGGAAATGCAGCAGAAAGAGGGATGCAAATTGAGCCTTGTTTATGAGTGGAATTTAAACTGGACAAATTCTAAAAGAACTTTCCAGTTTGAAATTGAAGGTCATACATTTTAGGACTTAGTCTGAGGATGTGTTTTGCTTCTTCTTTTTTATATGTTGCTTTATAGTGAGCTAAGCCCAAATGTGTAACAATGCTTGATCTTTACAGTTTTCATGTAATTTAAATGCCACTTAGTTGTTCAGGTTGGCCTTGAGTTCATCTTCTGACACATGAATCTTTTTGCCCAGGAAGACAACCCCCCCCACACTATTTTCTAGAGATGAAATATTTTCTTGGATGCCCTATCTCTAAGTTGTTTTCCTAGGAATATTGTCCTTGGCACCAGAAATAACATTTGGATTGGTCTCCTTGGGGCTTAAATCAAGAGCATATGAAACCAGGGGCCTCTTGGTAGTTGTGTGCTTGGGTTTGTGGAGAAAGCTTCCCATGCAAGAGGAGAACATCTTGATGGTCCTCTTATTTCCAAGGTCCACCTTAAAAAACATAATTGCTTTCAAGGTCTTTTATTTTTCATTTTTCTCATACTAGGGATTTAACCCAAGGCCTTCATACTGAACTACATTCCCTGCCCTTTGCATTTTATTTTGAGGTGGACTCTTCCTAAATCGGAAATCTCCTAGGGTAGGCATAAACTTGTGACCCTTCTGTCTCTGCCTTCTATTGTGCTGAGATTAGAGGCGGGAGCCCCCAAGCCAGAGTTGTTCTGTTCTTTTAGCCCACTCTTTTTCTGAGTAATTAAGCTTAAGATTTTGAGTTTACTTACTGTACTCATTTTTTGACCCAAAATGATGCTTTTAGACTTCACATTATAATTGTAGTAAACTGCACGCAAGGTCCATCCCCTTGCATAATCTATATAGTTTCAGGGAGTAACATGCTCTAAATTAGAGACACTTCCCTTCTGGCCACATGCAGCCGAGTGAGGGCTTTGAGAGTGTGTGGAGCACAGGCTGGAGTTCACTCCTTGCCAACCTCAAAGCCAACCTTAGCAAACAACAATTAGTCTGGATGGTAAGTACCACCACATTTAAATTTTCTATTTCCCAATGCCACATTCTCTTTTGTATCTGTGTGAAACATTTTTGGATGGTCACAAAGAAAACTGTTGATGAAGACCACTACAATAACTCACAAAGAGCAGAACTTTGTATGAGAGGAAAGGGTAGTGCAGAAATAAATGTGTGAACCAGAGCAAGGATTTCACAGCCTGTTGACATTTAAATCTCACAACTAGAAAACATGTAAATGATGATTCCTAACTCATTAACACTTGTTTACATTCACATTAGATTGGGGTACCAAATAATAGTCCCAGGGAAAATGCTAATTGATATGTACAAATTGTATTATAGAAATAAGTGGAGGCCCAATGAAAAGGATGAAAAGAAAAAGCTCATAATAAGGAAAGATCAGCTTGAAAAGATTTAGTTTTGCTTTATGGGCACAACTCTACACATAGAGGGCGCCCTTCCCTCGGTCAGCTCTGAGTTCCTAAGAATTCCAGATCCTGTGGTTGTAGTACTCAGTGAAAGTTTTCCTTAAATTCTACACAACAAAGAATTGACTTCTTCTGTTTCTCAAGAAGTTGGACTGTTTTCCTTGAGGGTAGAGGTCTTTGACATAAATAGATCAGCATCTGTTTAAACTTTTTCTTAAAGAAGAATGAGATTTTGGGTCGGAGATTTAGCTCAGTGGTTCTTGAGCCTGTCTAGCAAGTACAAAGTCCCTGGTTCGAGCCCCAGTAACCACATATGACAATACAGGGTGTGGAGAATCACGGCCACCAGCAATCAGTACCATATACCACAGTGCCTGGCCTGGTGGCTCACGCCTATAATCCCATCACTCGGGGAGGTGGAGGCAGGAGGATTGTTGAGTTCCAGGTTTGCCTGGGCTACATAGTGAGCTCAGGGCCAGCCTGAACTATAATGCATGACCCTGTCTAAAAAAATAAAAAATAAAAAAAAAGAATGCTATTTATATTATTTACTAAGAGAAGGAAAATATTTTTCACCATTCAAGACTGCTCAGGACTGGGAATTTCTAGTAGAATGGGGTCTCAATGCTGAGACAGGGTAAGTCCAAGGGAAATAAAAAGTTGATCACCCACTAAAGGAGGACCCAGGCTGTCCCACTGAGGGAAAGCTGAGCTGGGGAATGTGAGCCTACTTTGGGTATGAATATCCCTCAGGCCACAGATCTGAGCACTCCAGGGCTCAGATGTGGAGTTGTACATACAGTCTCTATGGGAAGGAAGCGGCTTAGGACTTAGACCACTAATGAGTCAATCAAGCAATGCTGACTCCAATATACCTAAAGACACAGCTCTGCCCTCTGACTGTTGAATATCAGCCCATGCCCACAGCCTGTCCCTGATCCTCTTTGTCTCTTTCCTGAAAAAGTCAAATGAGTCATGGTAGGTGTCATAGCATTCATAGCAGAGCCTAACTTTAGCTGTGTTTGTATTCACACTCCAGCTGGGTAGTTCCTTGGCGGGGGGGGGGGGGGGTCTCAGTGAAGTTATTTAACTTCTCTGTGGTTCAGTTCTCTCATCCATGAAGTGAGAAAACCAGTTGCTAATTTGCAGGACATTAGAAAGTCCAAAAAGACAGTGAAAAGTAAAGAACCAAGAAACTCAGCAGCCACTAGCTATCTCTGTGAGGTCACTCCAGTAGAAGCCCGAGAGCCTTCCAGCTGCCTATCCAACTGTGCAACTTTTTCTGTCCTCAGTTCCCACCTCCTTCCTAACCCTCTACTCTTCCTGACTCTATTTTGGACATGTGGGACTCCAGCTGGTTCCCTCAAGATGTCAGAGTTTCTAATTTGCCTAGAAAATACACATACTCTGTTCTCTGCCAGTGTTTTCCTCACCCTTGCAGTTCACACACTGTGACGACCCCAGAAGCTGGAGAGTTCAGGGCTAGAAGTCTGGGTTTTAAGCGTGACCGAAGTGGGGTCCTGGGAAAATTATGTTTGTGTTCTATTCCTGAGTTTTCTTACTAACAAAAGGAGCTTTTAAAAAAAATCACAAGATAGTTATAGGATTTTAAAATGATACACATGTGGGATTAGCAAAAGTCAGCAGTACATATTCCCACTGAAGCAAGCAAATTTGTGTTACCAAACAACTTTTATTTTCCGAGAGCAGCCCTCAGTGGCATGTCAGGGCACAGCTGGTCACCTTGTGCCCTCAGCTTCTTTATCTCCCTGTATGTACTATTGCAATGGCACTTATTAAACTGCATGCTAATTGAATAATCATAGGCTTGTTTCTTTGTTGGACTGGAAGATTTATGATGCGAACAACTGTCTTATTAATTCCTGTGGTCTTGGTACATAATACAGTTATTAAAAAGATAACTGCTAATAGACTTTTGTCTGAGAAACAGCTGGCCAATTGTTTTTCCTACATTATAGGTTGTCTTTTTGCTCTGTTGGTAGTTTCTCTTGCTGGGCAGAAGCTTTTTAATAAGATAAGATCCCAGTTGTTAATTTATTCTGCTAGCTCTCATGCTACTGAGATTTTGTTCATAGTCTTTCCCTACACCAATATGTCCAAGAGTTCTACCTAACCTTATCATCCAGCAAGTTTAGTGTTTCTGTTTTAATATTTAGATCTTTAATCCACTTTCATTTCAGTCTAGTGCATGGTGAAAGATGTATATCTAGTTTTAATCTTTGGCAGGCTGAAATTAAGTTTTTCCAGCACTATTTATTAAAGAAGCCATCTTTCTTGCATTGAGGAGGAAGGATATTCATATCTTTGTCAAAGATGAGGTGGCTGAGTGTGTCTGGAGTTGTATCTGCATCTTCTAATCAATTCTGTTGGTCCTCAGGTCTGTTTCTTTGTCACTGCTATGTCCTTAACACAGTGGCCTTGTAGTGTACGTGCAAGTTAAGGATTGTGATGCCCCTCCATCATGTCTTTGTTTCCTAGAACTGCTTTTGCTGTTCTAGGTCTCTTCTGGTTCCAGATACATTTTTGGATTATATTCTCTAGGTCTAATTTAAACTTAAAGATCCAATTCAAAAGTGGACATCTGGTATGAACAGACATTTTTCAGATGAAGTAAAAGCAATAAAGAAATATAAGAACAAAGAAACAATGTTCAACATTATTGGTCGTTAAAGAGATTCAGATGAAAACACTGATATTCCATCTTACTTCAGAAAGAATGGCTGCTATCAAGAAAACAACCAATAGTAAATTATCTTTCCTAACTCTGACATGATATAATGATCAATGGGAATGTAGACTAAACCCTTAAAATTTGACAATACAAGATTTCATGGAAGGGAGAAAATTCCATGGATCAGCAGTAGAGAAGACTTCTTAAGTGAGGAAAATAGCATAATGGGACTTGAAATATGGAATTGATTGGGTACAGAGAACAAACAAGGGCATATTGTTACAAGGATGTAGAAATATACTGAAGTAATTCTTATTAATACTGATTATTACATGATAAATTGTACCCCTCCCCCAAGAATGATAAGTTGAATTGCTGAGCCCAGAACTTATTTGAAAAGAAAGTAATATCACAGATATAATAAATTAAGATGATGTCATATTGAAGTGGTAAGCCCTAACCCAATGTGACTCATAACTTCACCATTCAATGACCATGTGAAAACAGAGACATGTGTACATCATGCAATAAGAGAGACAGAAACTAGGTTTATGAAGCTTCAAGGCAAAAGGACTGAAGATAGCCAATAAACTCTTATGGTCTCAAAAGCCAATGTCAGGGAATCCTCATCAGCATTTATAGCAAAGGCCCTGTCACAAGACTGATTTAAGAGTCTTACTTTCCAAAATTAAAAAAAAAAGATTTTGAATATTTCCTATTCTAGAATGTATGATAGATTCTAGAATAATGTATGATGTATGATAGCAATATATGATACATTCTAGAATGTATGAAAGATTTCATAAAATAGGAAATATTCAAAAGGAATGTGGTAGGGGAAAGTAATGAGGGGAAAGAATAAATATGATTTGAAAAGAAAGCACACGTATATGGGGGGTCATGGGGTAGGTAGGGATATGGGTAAAAATGAGAATTAACTCATGTCATATACTGGTACAAATTCCCCAATTCTATCAATAAATAATTCAATTAAAAAAAGAATTTGGAAAACAGGGAAAAAAACCCAAAGTTTTTGTTGTTATAACCTCAGTTGATAGCACATTGATACAGCAGCCCTGGGAATTGATAGAACACTAGAGAGCCTACTTTTCATTATTTAGAAAGCCCAAGTCATTATCAGACCACAGTTAGGCAAGTACACAATGTGCTCAGTGTAGTGAAGGTATATAGAGTGCATTGCTTTGTTTCTGAGCAGCCTCTCTACTTTTCCACCATGTACTGGGTTTGGCCAAATGGCCAACACAACCCTGGAACATGTATCATAAAGCACATCAATGATACCAATGAGGAGTCCTCAACTTAGAAAATAACGAGGGTCATAGGTTTTGCTTAGGTAAAAGTCTAAGACACAGGTTGCTGGATGTCTGATGGCTTTTGTTCCTGCGAAGAATCATGAATTCATAGGATTTCTTCCTGTGAGTCTCCTATCCCTTGGAATTTAATTTTCACATAGAGCTGGTGAGTGAACGGTTCAGAACATGGAGAGAACTATGGCGAGCATTTTATTACGCCAGCCTAAGTGAGAGCCGTGAGGTTTCTGTTCAGGTCCACTGACTAGAGTGCAGGAACATGTTCACATCCCATTCAAAAGAGTCTGGGAAATGCTGTCTAACTTTATACCCTCGAAAGAGGATGCAGAGGCGAAAGAACAGGCTCTGCTGGAATCTTGTTTAATCTGTAATTACTTCTTCCTCTTTCTGCCTTGTCTTTTTTTTTTTTTCCTAAGAATAACGCTGGCCACATGAGCTCAAATAATTCTCCATTGATCTTATAATGAATGTCACAGTATTTCAAGAAAGAGTTGTCATCTAAAACAGAAAATGTTTAATTTACAAAATTGTACTTTTTCTGAAAATGTAACACGTTTTAACAGTAGTATGTTGTGTTTAAAGCACTATTAAACAACTCTTTAATAATTATGACTGTGATGTAATTTGATTATTTTTAATTGCACACTGTGCACATTACTGGTACTTTATATATATCAAAACAAATAAAAATGAATGTGTTATTATTGGAGTATGTCAATGACCCAGTGTCTCAGACAGGTTAAACAATTTGCTCAAAAGATTTGAATCTGTGTATTTTTTGGCTTTAAAGCTGGCACTGTTACAGACCATGATTCATTCCTTTCATATCTTAGTCAAGAGTTTAAACTATCTTATTGTAATTGTGAGTCTTTGTAGGTCACTATGGACACCAATTGCATATCTTTGCCTAACAACCCAGCCCCTGAAGTGAGGTCAAGATTTATGTCTGCCAAAATTGTAGAGGACAATGATATATTATGACTGTGTCCTATGACAATGAAAAAAAAAACACATGTTTTGTGGGTATTAGGCCCATTTTAGTAATGACGGATTTGTGACATATAGTAGGCAGAGGCTATTGGTACCCAGACAAGAAAAAGGGAGGCTGATGATTATTCTGCATAAACAGTTTACATTTCATTGTTGAGGCACAGAGATGACTCCAGTTGTTTTCTTCAAATCTATCAATTTTTCTAGGAATCAGAAAGCATTTATAGCATTTCCTAATAAAATACTGAACTTCTAGACCTTCCTGACAAATAAAAAGATCTCCTGCAAGATTATTTTGAGAACATTCATTTTGTTTTTTCCAAAATGAATCTGGGACCTTAATTATTATTTGTTGCCTTTCAGCTGAAACCACTTTGGAGCTTTGTAGAGGGGAGAATTCTGGGCTTTGCACACACATAAATTACCTTCTCCTGTGCCCTTCTGAGAGTGGAGCCTACTAATTAATGGCCAGTGATGCCTCAGTACACAGAAAAATACCAGCCACCAAAAATCAGGAAAATTTCATGAAAATTCATGAGTAGGAAAGAGGAGCAGGATTTTAGGAGCTAGTGTCTGTGCTGTAATAATCATCATCACTACCTTTCAATATTTCTTTGGATTTTTATCATCAAGTGGTTTTTGCTGTAGGGAAAGGCAACATATTTACTCTTGTTTATGGCTTTTTTGTGTGTGCATTCAGTACATTGCAGATGTTTTATGTCCTTTATATCACTCTTATAGTGGTCACACAAGCTAGCTAATGTTATCCCATTTTGAAAAACATACAACTGAAGCTCCACCTGATCGAGGTATTTCTTTCATTTAATGCCTTAATCAGGATATAAAGCAAAACTGAGACCCAGAAGACCATGTCTTTCTTTTCACTCGGTTACAATTGCTGACTCTCCTCTTCATGTGAAAAATCTACATTCAGATTAGGATAAAGAAACAGAGATGAAACAGAAGGGAAATACATGACTGCACAAGAAATAAAACAGCACAACCAAATGGAGATTGTGGGCAGGTTGGGGAGGAGCTGAGAAAAGAGAACTGAGTATTATGGCTGTCAGCTGGGCAGAGCCTGCTTTTCTGATTTGCTGCAAGATGCCACAACCAGGCTCCGGGGAGGGAAGCTTGCACACTGGAGGCTGTTTGTTCTAGACACTCACAGGCGTGGCCTCTCTCTCTCTCGACTACAGTAATCTAATGGATCAGAAAAAGTGAAGGGATGTTGTCAAGGGAAAGATGCAACAGATACAAGTAGAACAGGAAGAATTCATTCTTGTTTGACAAATAGTACTGTATGTTTTACGGGTGCCTGATGTGATATTCACGACTAGGACAAGAGGAGAAACAAACCGGGTTCAGTTGAACCAAAACAAGTGGGCAAAACAGCGTTACACACTGAGATGAGCTAGTGAAAAGGACAGAGGACATGAGGGGAAAATTAGTCAGAATAATGTGACCATCTGAGTGTGCTAATTGGGTTTAACAGAAGAGGAGCGTCTCCTCCCATATGGAGAATAGGAAATAGTGCCTGATGATTGCTTTTCCAAAAGATGGCAATCAGGTCCTTGAGAAAGATGCTGGAGTTAAAACTGGGTTAAAATCGGCTACTGCTCCCGCCTCCGGTGATTTGGGCCTGCGTGATGAGCCAAGTCCTCATGTGTGCTGAGCCCCTGAGATGTTCCCATGATCCGTATTCAATTTAGCAGGAAATGGGCTCTGAATAAATGATTATGGGACTTGTCTTGCTCCCCTGTAACAATGTGTAATCTTTGCAGTTACTCCCCCAGCCACCCAATAGATTTTTTTTTTTTGAGACAGGGTCTCACTTTGTAGTTTAGGCTGGCCCTGAGCTCTCTATGTAGCCCAGACAAGCCTTGAACTCAGCAATCCTCCTGTCTCTGCCTCCCAAGTGCTGGGATTACACGCGTGAGCCACCACGCCCAGCCACCCAATAGACTTTTGTTGAAACTTCAGCCATTTCAGATACCTATGGATGCTCAGGAATAAGAACTGATTTTGGATTAGTCAAAGTGAAATTTAATTAAGAAAGTAAATCTTCTATAAATAAAGTGGCCCACGAAGAAGGCCTCTGATATTTTTAGCTTCTGCCAAGCAAACATTCTACTTGTCCTACTTAGTATTAGGAGTCAGGAATCCCCTCTAGTTTGATGGGACAATACATGATGCAAAGGGATGAATTACATGAAATAACACATGAACTTGAAGTGAACTGACAATAGTATCTATTTCTTCCTTGGGTTACCCAAAAGCAGCCCTAGAGAGGAACTTCAGTACATGGAGCCTTGACATGACCTATGGCTTCTGAACTGTGGATGCAGTGAAAGAAAGTAACAAAGAATTATCTTGTTTTAAATCAGTGGGTGAAGATCAAATTAAAATTGGTCCTCAAAATATCTCAGTAAGGTGCCACAGTATAGACTAGGCTGCCATTTCTCAATCAGACTAACAGTGCAGTTTTCTGTCAGGGTGAAGAATAGTGATGGGTCCTTTGCTGTTAGCGTCACTGAGTTCTTGTTTTTCTGTGTCGTGATAGGTAGATGTTTAACATTCTTAAATGCTAAGAAGGAATTTAAAGCAGTGGCAGCAACATGTCCATGATATGAGCAATATCTGTGATGTGTTCTGTGGAAGTGAGCAGCAGAGTCTGATCTTATTTCCAGGATCAGAAAAATCAATAATATGCAGTGTTTTCACTGTTGACACATTCAAATTGTCCCTCTTTGTCCTCCCCAGCCCCTCCTCCATCTCTGTCTCTCTTTCTCTGTTTATCCTCAAAATAAATTTTGTTGGAAATGCAGGCAAAGGATATCCCTCACATACACTCAACAGTTACAAGTTAAATCAACTCCCTTTGAACTCAGGGTCCTGGATTTTCTTGCGAAGCCTCCTTAGACAAGTCCTTAGTCTACCCAAGTCTCCCTTCCATCTGTCAGACAGCATACTGAGTAATGGAGCAATTATACTGCATCTAATGTAGTGCAGCCGGCTTTGTAAGTGTTCAGAAAACATCTGACACTGCTAGGATTGCTCTCTGGGGGTCCATCGGTTAAAGCCTTGTGCTGCCGGAGTCGAGCCCAAGAGCTTACCCTACTCTTGCATCTCCTTGTGTTCCGATGAACCCTGTGCCTGCCAAGATTTAGTGAAGTTTGTCTAAACAGGGCCCTTGGAGCTAGCTTGCCATGGATACTACTAGTACATTTTGCTGTTTGCTCACAGAGTTAGATTTTGGTAAAATCATGTGTAGTCTTTTCTGGGAGCACGTGCTCTCTTGTGGTCTCTGTCTTGATTTTTAACGTACTTCTCTGCTTCTGGCCTGGCTTGTTGTGAGACTGAAGGGTAAATGTAGTCTTAAAGAAAAGCCTTGAGACCTTTCATCATACCACCTGATTGTATTTTTCTTCATATTTCTATTCTTATCCTTTTCTTCCACTCAGCTTTTGGTGGGTAGGCAATGAGACCCTTGGGACCAGTCGTAAAGCGCGAGACTGAGCATGCGCAGTAGTGGAGCTGTCTTCCTAGCACTGCACTAATCCAATAACTCCTCTGGGTAAATGCTATTACCTTGAAAATATTACACTTGAAGATCAGATTTTGAAAAATAAGGAAGCTATACGAATATGAACAGTGACAATGAGCTTTAGATATTAGAGAAAAATCACAGGAGAAAGAAAACATCCCAACTGCCGAGCCCATACTGGGAATGTGTCCAGAGGGGTGCTATCCATCTTGAGGTATTAAACAGAAATGTAAATACTGAAACATTCATGAAGGCGGAGGAAGTCAGGGAAGTAGAATTACAACCTCAAGCTTGTTTGCACGTGTTCTGCGTGGACGGGATAGAGGAAGATGTAGAAAGGGCAAACACAAGGGCAATTTCCATGCGGTACTTGTTTTCCTTCTTCTGTGACTGTGAAACCTCACTTACTCCATGAGGATACTAGAAAATCATCATGTTTAAATTCTTGTATAGTCCAGTTGGAAATGTCTGAGAAGAGGCACGAACTTGTATAGATCTTTCTGGAATTCTGTCTCCCTGGACCATAGCTACACCATGTTTATGTGCACAAGGAAAGAGGGGTCCTTCGGGTGCTGCACATGGTGGTGATGGATGGAGTGGCTGACAGGCTATGGTTGAGGTTTCAGAAACCCCCACAGCGTGATGAACTGAATCCTCTCTTGCAAGCTGAACAGCTAGAACTGAGTTAGATATGCTGCCCGGAATGGGATGAAGGCAGATAAGAGCCTTTGTTCACAAAAAAGTGAGGAAAGCCTGGAGAACAGCCAGGCCACAGGGCCCTTGAGAATGGGGATTTCTATTTATCCAGACCTTTGTAGCTCTGCCTAGTTTTCTTCTGCTAATATTAAACTGAAATGATTGGTTCAGTTATAGGAAAGAAATGTATCTGTACACAGAGAGTGAAGGTGACAAGGGACTGTGTAAAATATGAAACCATTGATTAAACTGACCGGTGAGGCAACTAGAGACTACACTCCTGTAGATGGACAAAAAAAGTAAAAACTACTCAGGTAGGAGAATGCGAGGAGCTCCAACAATCCTAACAGCATTTGTTTTTCAAGAATGTGGAAGAGGTACAGGCTGGTTTACACTGATCTTTACTTTTCCATGGAACAATTGGAAAATTCAATTTGCTTTCATCAACTTTGGCATATGGAGTTCACTATTAAATTGGGGATCACAAAAGTTGTTAAGCTGCTACCTTGGCTAATATCTATGGGAGAGAAGAATTAATGGGTTGATAAATTAAGGATATAAAGGATATAACCAGATTGCTCTATGGGATTGCTTCCATTTCTACTACGAAAAACAACTCATTTAAATTATATTTCAAATTAGCCAAATGCGGTGGCACAGGCCTATAATCCTAACATATGGACAACTGAGGCACATGGAATGAAAATTTGAGAATATAGAACAGGCAATTTACCAATCTAGCAAGAAGACCCTGTTTGAAATAGCAATCTGGTTATATCCTTTATATCCTTAAATATTTGCCAAGGGCTGGGGATATATCTCAGTGCAAATGCCCTGGCATCAACCCCTAGTACTATGCATATATAAATACATATATGTACATGTACAATTAAACATGGAAAATAAACTAAACATATCATTCTTGGGCAAGAAAACAAGTTATATGAAATTTTAAAAGAATTTTGGACATAGTAAATCATTTTACTTTACTAGTATCATTAACGTCTTTCATTAAAGTAGACCACCCTAAATTCACATGCTTCAGCTTCACTGAACTTGGGCACTCCTTTCTTTGCCCTGAGTTTGAGCAGGGCCTCTGTGGGTGGCACACATCTGAAAGCCCTGTGTTCCTGATCTGCCTTTGAAAACACGCAGCTGGCTGTCACCTGTGTGGCAGGCATAGGGCCCAATCCACGTTCTCCTGTACTTTCTGTACCATTCTGACTAGGTACATTCCAGCCAGGGGTTAATCAGTGCCACTGGGGAGACTGAATGTGTAGGCAGCTTCTACACAAGTGACTCGGCATGCATGTTCAGACTTGGAGCAGTGGACCCCTTCATCTCGCAGTGTGCACCCCGAGTCCCCACTGCACTCTCCCCAGAGTCCTCAGCCACCCTCCATCCTGGCTGGCTGGAATCAGGACACTTATGCCGACCCTTGGGGAGTGCACCCGCAGACCTCTACCACTGAGCCTGAGCTAAATGGGGTGAAAGAAATCACAAAAGACAAAGGAGGAGTTAGCTGCCTGGAGGGTGAAAGTTTTTAATGCCATAGGTATTGAGTAGAATTCTTTCATTATAAGCCACACTGAAAACTGGTTCAGGCTGGCAAAGCAAACAGTGGTGAAGATGACCCTGAGGGCAAAAGGAAGGACACAGCACCCTATTGAAACAGGCAGGACAGAGGAGGTGGAACCAACCACAGCCTTGCCAAGGGCCCTGGGTAACACATCACCCGTGACACTTTGGAGGGTGGTCCCACTCGGTTGCCTTCTCCTGATGTGTAAGAGGAAACTAGGCTCCCTGCATTGCCTAGTGCTGTGGCACCTTCCTTAAATAACTGTGAATTCATCTTTGCTTCTGAGTTTTAACTCATATTTCAACTAAACAAAATAGGCACTTATTTCCATTGAAACTGCTAAGTCAGATGATTCCAGCTCGCAGATAGATGAAAATGATGTTCAGCAATTATAAGTAATTTGTCCCAAATAGTGTACCTAATGAGAGTGTTCATCCTAGGAGTCAAGTACATATTAGTCTGATTTCAGATTTGTGTTTTCAATATAATAAATTTCAGAGAGCATAAAAGTCCCTTGTTTGGAATCTATTTTTTAGTAATGGCCTTTTTTGATGACTGAAGGAATTACCAGGACACATTTGTAATTTAGATGCATAATTTTAATTTTAATTTTTAAAAGTATTTTAAGTAGCATAAAATTATTTTTGGAAAATAATGAAAGAACACAGGTGAGTAAGAAGTGGACAAAGAGAAGGAGAGAAACTATGTGATGAAACACATCAAGGGTAGCCACTCTTTATACAGTTATGTGTTTAAATCCGAGACCTGCATGTCACATATGTATCAGAGAATATTCTGGGGTGCAGGACTGAATAGCAGCATAACCCCTGATGCCTTTTCACACTGTCTACCTCACTAGGATGGCAGCAAACCCCTCCACTGTGTGCACAAGTTGTTAAACGGTAAAGGAGAAAGCAGAGAGAACAGTTGAGCCAAAGTAGTAATTGCAAGAGCAAATAAACTCTTTGTGTTCAATCAGTGTAAGTGTTACGAAGGCAAATACAGTTGCACTAAGGGAGAAAGTAGAGTGAGTAAAGAAGGTGTTAGTGTTTGTAGGTAAGTGGGGGAAAGCCCCACTGTGGAGGAGTCTTGTGAGCTCACACTCAGACACAGAGTCGGTGCAGCTGAGAAAATGTGAAAAGAGAGCGGAAGTGATGAAGACAAGTCTATAGACAAAGGTCAAGATCCATCAGAATGACCTCACTTTGTAGTTGAGACAAGTTTCACTTTATCAAGGCCACTATGTGCTGTGACAAATAAAGAATTGTTCACCAGAGTTTCAAGCAAGTGGAATTTCTTGACCTCACTTGAGATTCAAAATAAACACGGGATCAAAGAGAACTTAATGGGATGCAAAGAAATATTGTATTTCCAAGAAATACATTCCTTTGGTCCCCCTCCCCGCTTATATTTCATGTTCCCTATGGAGGATTAGATAAGAAAACTGCACCTCACAAGTTAGGAGGACTTCTGAATCCCTGGAGATAATTAAACTTATACAATTAAACCCATAGTGAATGTTTAACATGAGAATGTTGGAAGAAAAGAGACAAATACATGGTTTAACTTCTACATTTTACAGATGAGCAAACAAGACCCATAGACAGGCACTTATTTTTGAATGAATGTATGATGAGTCAGCAGTGATACAAGTTTTTCTTAGCTTCTTTTTTTTTTTTTTTTTTTTTTTTTGAGTCAGGGTCTCGGACTGGCTCTGAGCTCACTATGTAGCCCAGGCAAGCCTCGAACTCAGCAATCCTCCTGCCTCTGCCTCCCAAGTGCTGGGATGACAGGCCTGAGCCACCATGCCCCGCACTGTGGTATGTGGTATTGATGGCTGGTGGGCGTGAATCTCCACACCCAGCATTGTATGTGGTTACTGGGGATCGAACTCAGGACCTTGCGCTTGCCAGGCAGGCGCTGGAACTGACGCAGGAGAGTTAAGGCCTAACTCCCCACCTGAAACGCGAGTTCGTGTTCTCTAAAAATTGAAGAATGAATTTTAGGAACGACGGAGGTTTGAGTAGGAAAATTTTATTAAGAGAGAAAGCTTCTGCCTTAAGAGAGACAGAAGGGGGACCCGGAAAGTGGGTAACCCCCCTACCTCACTTTTTAGAGGGCTTTTATGGAGCAAAGCCACGAGGTGAGGCGGGTTTGAAATAGGGGGCTACCAATAAGATTTTTAAAAGTAGATAGGCTAAATGCCAGACGTGGTGGCTCACGCCTGTAGTCCCAGCACTCGGGAGGCAGAGACAGGAGGATTGCTGAGTTCCAGGCTTGCCTGGGCTACATAGTGAGCTCAGAGCCAGCCTGAACTACAGAGCGAGACCCTGT
>PVIC010013932.1:18312-30152 GCA_004025085.1 Thryonomys swinderianus | reverse complement strand
ATATGTAACTTTTTCATGGACTCATAAAATATTTACCTTGTTTATTTAAAATCTGTCATACATTTTACTCAGTGAGCATGTCATATCTTCCAGTTCACTGAAATGTCACCAGTCCAGGTACATAATGTCGTGTTGGGTCAGGGATTTAGAACACTGTAAATAATTATCTAATATATTTTCAACTTCCCAGTAGATATTAATTATATACACTCCACATATGTCATGACAAATCTCAGTTTGAATTTTTGGGACTAATATGAAGTTACATGCACAAACTTTCAGTTTTTCACTTAAATTTTAATCCAAATCCCATATTATTTCTGAAATCAGAATTCAGCAAATCAAATGATCACCCTATCAAAATCAGAAGTTCTAGTAGGGTATTTATCTGTGAATTATCTCAGTTGCCTAAAACATTATTAAATGGCATTACTTGATCAGGAGTTTTCAGTATTATAAAAGAAAAGAGAACCTTTGAGTTTCACAATTCAACAATAATGTGTGTATAAAATAGGAACCACGTGTTACAAATTGATGATTAAATGGGGAGAAAAAGCCTTTGCTCCCAAACAACTCAGAGATCCAATCAGAAGGAGCCAGTGGGAGGCTGAGGCAGGAGGGTGACAAGTTGAAAGTACTACCTGGACAAGATAGCAAGACCTTGTCTTAAAATTTACTAAAAAGTGGGAGGAGGGGTCTGGAGATTTCACTCAGAGTAAAGGCCCCAAATTCAACCCACATTACTCTCAAATTATAATAATAATAACTAGTAGTAGTAGCAGTAGTAGAAAAAGGCACTTCCAGAGAGCTTTCAAATAAAACCATGTGAACAGCATAAGGATGCAAAATGGAAAAAACCAGCAAGCCAGATTCACTGATGTCCAGCTCCAAAGCCCCGCAGCTTCCCTCCCAGGGACTGGAGTCAGGAGCAGGAGCCTTGAAATGCCACAGTGTGGTGAGAAAGGGAGAGCTGAAGAAAGGAAAAAAAAAGTTGGACAGAAAATTTCTTGCTGGCACATAGGGGGTGTGGTGCTTCAGCCACTGGAATCCTGATGATGGAACTTTAGTTGCTGAACATGAAGATAATTTTAGCACCCTACAATTATGTGCCTAATTAAAATTAAGAAATTAGAACACAGTTAAAAGGAATAATATTTTGCTCACAGCTAATTTCATTAAAGTATTAATGAACAGGACTCTTTTTATGGCCAGAGGGCAACCGCTTTCTACAGAGTACTTCCATACTAGCTAATTTATTCATGCATGAAAAACAATCCAACGAGAAATGAGGGAGCTGAGAACTGCTGGTCCTAATTAAAATATTTAAAACACCATGTCTATTTTCTTCCATCTAGCCAAATACCTAAGCTGGAGCCAGCATGGTGCCAATTAACATGGAAAACACAAACACCCATGGTTTCTGATTAAAGTGTACATTATTGTACCATGCAATATATTGTTCAGCACATATATGTAAATGTTTAATTAACCCATGTCCAAATCACAGCCGCATTCAAAAATCGATACTTTAATCCCTAAACAAGTGGCAATCTGCGAGGGGAGACACTTAACTTATTTATCACAGTGTTTTATTCAAACCTAATTTGGAGCAGCCATGTGCTAGATATGTTAAAGTGTTTCTTAAGGGAAAGCACAGGCGGGAGAGTCTCTGCTTGGCAGACTTCTCTTCAGAGGGTGGTGAGATTGTCAGGCGCCAAGACTTGTGAAAGGAACTAGGTTAGCCTCAGGTGATATGAAATTTTTCATTAATAATGCAGAACGGAAGTCTGGACCCAAACCCATTTGTAAGCCTGGACAGCAAAGACAAGACAAGACACACACACACACACACACACACACACACACACACACACACACACACATCTCTCTTCTCTTTGTTAACTAAAGACCTGTCGGTGGAAAGAAACTCCAGAGACACCCTCTAGAAAGTGTCTGAAATGCTGAGATGTCAAAGATTTTAAAAATCTCCTAAGTAGTCAGTGGAATTTATCAATATGCTAAAAGTAATCACAAAATGAGAATTAATGTTTTTATAGCTGCAGTGTTTCCAAGTAATTTTGCTTTAGTTAGTTCTGTTTTAAAGATTCGTGAGGGAGGCTGAGCAGGGACCCCCAAAGCTGAGACAGGAAGGTGACAGGAACTGTCACCTAGAGCATGTGCTGGTGCAGGACCCACCCGGCACTCTTCCCTCTAAAATCATTCACTGAGTGCCACACTGGCCCCACACAGCCACTCACCTTCTACTTACAGACAACGGAACGACCTTCAGAAACCTAACTGCGAACCCACTTTGCTATTAAAAATCTTTTTTTGCTTTTGAGCATTACCTGGGAGGTGGGGAGGGTGTGAAAATATTGAACAAATTTTCCTCTTTCTTAGGTTTCTCATTCTTTTCAGCAATTAAAATCATGTAATTTTAGGCAAAGATTTTAGAAATGATTTGTTCAGAAGGTTTCAAAATGTTTGTAGTAGTAGAATCCTCCCCCCCAACATAGTCTTTCATGAAATACTAATATATTTATGGCGACAAAAGCAGGCCTTCAGATAGGACCCATCTTCTGAAAACTCGTCAAAGCCTTTATCAAAGAGCTGGAGGGCTGGAGGTCCAGAGAGGTGGATACACAAGGTAAATAGTTATGCAGTACCATACAAGACCAGGAATCCATCCGTGCCAACCTCAACATTTGTGCAGTGGCCTTTCCATGGTATCATGGTCCCTGATAAAATCAATCCAGCCTGTAACACATGGAGAGTTAGAGCCAAACGAGGCTTCAGAACTGCAAGCAATAACTTGGAAATGTGTTGCCATGGGACGGTCTGCCTGGGGTATGGAGCAAGAGGTGAGATCTGGAAGCAAAAAGCTTAACAAATGTGTCTCTTCCTGTGACTACAGGCTCTTCAGTCCACTTTTCTGGGCTCCATATTTCTCATCTGAAGATGGTACTTGTACCGAGAACTGTGTGACAATCAATGAATGTGCCAACACTGGCCTCTAGCCGCATTCCAAGCCAATGTCTATGCTTTACCGTTTATCTTCAGGGCTTTCCAGAGTTGGTGCTGGATAGTGTGGGTAATCCATAATGATAACAATAAGGCTTAATATATATTAAGCATTTATTTGCTATGCTGAACATAATGCTAAGCATATGACATGGATTATTCAATCCTTATAACAACCTTATGAAACAGACACTATTACTGTTCCCATTCCACAAGTGGAAAAACTGAAACATAAAAACTCACTTATTTACTCAAGGATCCAAAAATAATAACCTACGAAGAAAAGGTTGTTGGTCAAGTCTAAGCCCAACTTCTTCACTGCTATCTTCTTTAAAAGCTATGAAATAGAGTGACAAATGGATTGCTCAGCTTAGAAATGAGGCAATTTAATTGGTTGAAAAGCATACAAAACACACTGGCCATCCACAGAGAACCATGAGATACAAATGCCAAGAAGAATTTTGTTCTATATGATTGCTTTAACAAGCACTAAGGGGTGGTTGGTGAATATCTTATAGAGGCTAGAGAATAGTTAGGGGTAAGGTTATAGAGGTATTTTCGCCATTCAACTCTTGGAGAGTTCACTTGTCTGATTCAAAATGTCTCCAAGAGAAAAACTCTCAAAAATGGACTAGCTGATGTCAGAGGAGAGAAAGGAGGGCGGGAAGGAGGGAAAGCAAGAGCATAGTAACAGGCACTAGGAATTGCCCCTGCGATGAGCACTACTGTTCTCATTTTAAATATACGTATGTGCTGGGAAAACCATGCTTAATCACAGAGTAAATGCGTGTGGCCACGGACCGTACTAGTGACAGTCAGTGGAAAGATGGCTCTGGCTCTCCCTCACACTTTATCCACTGAAGCACTTTTCAGAATCTAAGAAGAGTCAGCAAAATTTTCAGTAACAACACTTAATTCTGGAGGAAAGCTGTGTATCCCAGGTTCCATCTCAGACATGGTTAGATGACTTTTTCTTCTAAGCAATTATGATTCATTTCAGAGCCAGAAACTGAATACTGCATTGGATGGACCACTGGTCTCACCCTATGTGATATTCTTCATGACAGCTGATATATGATAAGTAATGAGTAACAATGTTCATATATATGACCCATATTCATATATACAAATTCTCTGTCTATCTACCTCTTCTCTCTCCTCTCTCTTCTCTGTTCTCCTACCTGTCTCCCCTTTTTGGTGCTAAGGGTTGAACCCAGGGCTTCACACAAGCTGAAAGTACACTTTACCACTGAGCTACAACCCTAACTCCAAATCTAGTTTCTGAAGACAACCTGGACTGCATGCTCCTGGGTTCCTGATCTGCAGCTCGCACTGATGAATATTTGATGACTGTCGTTTTCCAATTAGTGACACAATTTCAAGGAGATAGGTAGTATAACGACATTTTTATCTCTTACAACTTATCCACAACATACCAAATTTCACAGTTGTTTCAAATCTGAGTAATCTAACTAAACACATTTTCTTATAAGGTACCAATGTATAAGTTAGTATTTCAAACATTTGTTATCTTCTCCAAAACAGCCAACTTGAGATAACTAGATTTTTCAAAAATAAACCTCTTAATTCTCATTCCATAAGCAAGTTTGGTGTTTGAAAATTTTACTTTCAATGAAAAAAAAAGCAACAAGGCAAATTTCTATGACAGAGCTGCATTTTTATGCATCTTTAGCCAGACAAACATTAGTCCTTCCTGAAACTGAAATAGCTATCCTGAAGACTGTAAACTTGCTGTTTTCTCAATATGCAGATAGCCTGTTGTCACAGATCCCCATAGTAATGAACAACTTCTCAATATTTAATAAGGCTGGCATTCCTGTCCCCAGGCAGGGAGTACAGACAGTTGGTAGCCAGTTACTAACTGGCCATTAAAATACAGAATCCCTCCTTTAAATATGCTTCTTGCACAGGTTACAGCACCTGCAGCGGGCATGAGCGCCACCGTCTGCAGGCCTGAGATAGCTGCTCCATATTCACGCCTTCACGAGAATCCTGTTTTGTGACAGGGTCTTACAAATAGGAAGTGAAGGTCTTCCACAGCCCCTCTCACCGCAGTGCCATTAGCCCTAAGAACTGCCAGTCAGGTGGAAAGTAGGAAACTGGTCCTGCGATATATAGAATGAGTCTCCTCTGGACCACATTTTCATGCTTTGTATGTGGAGTGTTCTGTGTTGTCTCTGGTGCACTATGTACATATAAATATATGGCAACAATACTACTCACTAATTGGACCAAGATGCCATTGATTCAGAACAATAATATTTGAGTATTTCAGCATTTAGTTGCTTCTCTTCTTAATGCAAGGAGCAAAAACTAATGTTGATGTGATTATATGAAAACCCAGGAAATCATTAATACAATTGGATCATTTTTTGAATCACAGAAATGCTAACATAATGAGTTCTCCTTACTCTTATTAACCATTAAGAAAAGATGTTTGGTTGTAACTGTAATTCCAGGTTAATACAAATATTCCCACAATCGCATTAAGCACACAATTTAAGAATTCTTGAGCAGGCCTGCCCTACTACAACTCATGTTATCATCAGTTCATAAGACGGGGACGCCTTCCATTCTCTTTCATTAACAACAGTAGAAACTGTGTTTTTCAAGACCACATTTCCTAAGGAAAGAGGAGACATTTTTTTCCCTTAGTCACTTCAGTGGCATGCTCCCGGGTATAGAGAGGAGGGGAACGACACACAGGGAGGGGCCAGGATGCTGACTTCCCAGCAGACCTTGGCTTTGGTCACCTTCTTCCAACACAGTTTAATCCCAAATGTATGCCCGAGGAAACTAAAAATGACAACTTCATGGCCCTTCGGGACACTTGCCCAGAACGTTCATCCTACACGTGTTGACCTTGCACGGCCATGTAGCAAAGACAGCAGACCTGGTCTGCGCTGCATCAGGAGACTCAGCCAGGATGTGGGTGCAAAAGCACAACGAAGGAGGTGCAGGGCTCCCCCAGGTGCTCTGCTACCTTGCTCCCGCTGCCTCATCAACAGTGGCGACCTTGCTGTGACACAGTTCGCAGTTTACCACAGTACATTAAGGGATTGTGACCTCCAGTTTAAAAACCCGCATGAGAAGCTCTTTAGTTTGATGTAGTCCAGCTTGCTTTTGGTTTTGCTGTCAATGCTATCTGAGCTCCAACTTGAGAAATTACTTTTAGCAGTAGTCTCAAAAAGCTTTTCTGCCATGTTTTCTTGAAGGACTTTTACGATTTCAGGTACTATGTTTATGTCTTTAATCCATTCTGAGCTGTGCTGTTTGTTTGTTTCTTCATGATACCAGGGATCAAATGTGGGCCCTTGAGCATCCAAGGTAGGCCTGGTACCAAGTGAACTAAATCCCCAGCCCCTCTAAGCTGATTTTTTATGTGATTTAAGACAGGGAAAGAAATACAATGTCCATTGACGGATATACGTCTTATATGTGCAATAGAATATTATTTGGCCTTAAAAAAGGAAGAAAATTATACATTATTTTCCTTTTGGTGGTGTTGGGACTAGAACCCAAGGCCTTGCACATGCTAGGGAAGTGCTCTACCACTGAGCTATGATTTGAAAAGGTGAACATTTTAATTTTTTAAAAAGTTGTGACAGTGAAAGATACCCTGCTATTAATCTTCCTCAAAACACTTCATTTTGCACATACTTATCCCATCACTGTTGTCACTGTATGAAACACTGCTAGAAATCCTCTTTCATGTCTTGCTGAAGTTGTTCTGTCACAACCACCTTGATGTGCTGAACTACTCAAAATGTTTACCTTTCACAGTCATTTTGACTTTGGGTAAGTATGAAGTCAAACAGCACCAGAGCCAGTGAATACAGTGGATGAAGAGGCTACATAATGTTTTTATAACCCTGTTTTTCTTTTGGAGGCATTTGACAAAAGCATTCCTCATATATTTTTATCATACCTCAAAGACACTGACAAGCGAGCACTGGCAGAACTGCTTCAGAAAGTGGTGAGACCATGGGACAAGTGTGTTCAAAACAAAGCAGTGTGTTTTGAGAAACATTAATGGCAATGTGTCTTTTACTGTATAAATATTTTCTGCCTTTAATTTAAAATTTCACCATATTATCTGATCATTCCCCAAACATCCCAACATTCCCAAAATTTCTGATCACACAGATGAATTTAAGAGTACCTTGTTAGGTGAAATACGCCAGATCCAGAGGGACCAAGAACACATGATTCTATTTACATGCAGTCTCTCAAGTAGTGTACCTTACAGAAGCAGAAAACAGACTGGTGGTGTGCAAGGCTGGGAAAGGGAGAAGGGGAAGTCGCTGCACAGTAGATTTAAACACTCAGTTATGTAAGGTAAGTACAGGTGTATTGTAGAAATATGATGCAATTGTGCAATTTAAAATACAAAAGGATTGCCAGGCGAGGTGGCTCATGCCTGTGATCCCAGCACTCAAGAGGCAGAGGCAGGAGGATTGCTGAGTTCTAGGCTTGTCTGGGCTACACAGTGAGCTCAGGGCCAGCCTAAACTACACAGTGAGAACCTGTCTCAAAAAAAAAATATATATATATATGAAAGGATAGATATTAGATCTTAGATCTTAAGGTAGACTGAAATGTAGGCATCATATAAAAAGTTGCAGCAATTTTCTATCTCCCAATGAATCCAAAGTATGCAAGATCATGCTCAACAGCTTAGGATCTACCTCTGTAGTAGAACTTAGAGCACAGGTGTATCTTTTCAGCAAAAACCCTTGGACCATTTATGATGTACCAGCCATGACTGTGAAAGTTTTACGTGTATTACCTCACTTAGAATTTACAAGAACCACATGACATATGTATTGTTATAGCCACTCTTTTACTGAGGATGTGGAAAGTGAAGCTTAATAGTAATGGTAGAGCTATCTACATAACTAAACTCTAGGGCTGGGATATGAGCCCAGGCAAATCTGATGCCAGAACTCACAAGGTTGACTTTATCCTATGCAAGAAGCTAAAAAGGATCTTCTAGAGCCCTAAAAGCCTCCAGCAGGGGTCAGGAGAGGCAATTCACAAAGCAGTGGTTCTCTTGACTCTCAAATTGTTCTATGGACATCTCATCTCTGCTCCATGTTGTCCACGAGCACAAAAGCAGAGAGAAAATAAAATAACAAGGTTGAAGGCTGGTGCAACCACCAGTCTTTATGGAAATCAGTATGGAGATTCCTCAAAAAACTAGAGAACAGGTCCCATTTGACCTTGGTATTTGCTTGTTGAGTATCTTTCCAAAAGAATTAAAAACATCCTACCACAGTGATATATGCACATCCATGTTTATGATGGTACAGTGTGTAATAGCAAAATCTTGGAAGCAGCCTAACTGCCCAACAGCTAGTGACTGTATAAAGATATGGTTTTTCTATTAAATGGACAGCTACTTGGCCATAAAAAAATGATAAACTGAAGACATATATAGCTAAGTGGATGGACCTTGAAGCCATACTCTTAGGTGAAATAAATAGGACACATGTAAATACTGAATTGTTTCTCTGGTGTGAGAAACAGAAAGTGTATTGAGGAACAAAATATGTAATAGATAATGTGAAACAGGAAGAAAAGGTTTAAAAGGGGAATGGAAAGTATGGAGACGGCATGGGTAAAGGAAAGTAGAGAAGAAAAGACATGAGAAAAGAAGGAAAAATGAAAACCAAGCTCTTGTAAGTAGGGATGGGTGGAGGAGTGGGAGGGAAATAAAATAGAAAAAAAGAAACAAGATATATCACGCAGAATGTGATAATGTATATATAAAATGTACCAATAAAATCAAATTGTAAAAGATATATCATGGATAGTAACAAATTAGCAATGATAGATGTGATCATAATGTATTCTTAAAGTGTACCAATAAACTTATGGGGGAAAATTTTTAATTATGGGGGAAATTTTTTAAAAGAGGGCTTTTTATTTATCATAAATTTCTCCTCCTCTCCCTCCCCTTCCCCCTCCTCCTCCTTAGTTTTTGGAGACAGGGTCTCATTTTGTAGTTCAGGCTGGCCCTGAACTCACTATGTACCCCAGGGTAGCCTTGAACTCACAGCAATCGTCCTGCCTCTACCTCTTGAGTGCTGGGATTATAGGTGTGACTCGCCACACCCAGCATTGTGAGATGTGGTACCAGGATCAAATTTGGGACCCTGCGCTTGCCAGACAGACACTGGAACCACTGAGCTAAATCTCCAGCCCAAAAACTTCATCTTATATACCTATGCATTGAGTGCTGCTGGTGGCTTAGGTAATAGCTCCTCTTTACAGATGCTGGCCAAGGACAGAGAAGCGAAGCTGGAAAGAGCTGGTGTTAGCCCATGAACTACACTTGACATACATGTCACCCATTGCATGCCAGCTCTGATAATGATGACATGGCACTGGGTTGAGAGTCTAATGCAAACTGGCAATGCTGGCTGTGAGCCCAGGAGAGTGACGGCAACTGACTCATGCCAGCTGTGCCCCAGACCACAGGGACACACTAGCAAGGGGTCAGAACAGGAGACAGAGTTGGTCGCATCTGGCATGTGGCTCCTCAAACTTCATCCAGCACTGATCAAACTCAGCACTCTGTTCTGACCAACAGAACAAATGCCAGCAAGATGGTGAGGTGACCAGTACTCAACTCTACCCTCACACTCTACTTCTGATTGGGAGGCCCCACTTCTACAGAAAGCCAGAGTCCTGTTTCCACCCCAAAAAGCTGCCAAGTACATTGCCCACCACCATGGTACCCTGGAGCTTGCATTACACCTCAATTTCAGAGCTGCCAAAAGGACTAAATGATATACAGAAGAGCAGAGAATGCAGCAAACATCTTGTAAATGCTTTTAAATTTTTATGTACATGTACAGTGCCATAAGCTGGAGGCACAAAGGGAGCAGATGGTGCAGTCAGACAGGTCTGCGGGCCCTCAGTGTGCTGCCTCGATATAGGAGGGTCTTCATGGACTCAGTGAAAAAGTGATCCCAGGACCAGATTTCTGCAGTTTATTTCACTTAACATTCTTTCAAAGAATCATGGGTACTTTGTATTCAAAGTCAAAATAAAAACTGTTCCTAAGTCCAACTATAATATGCAAACAATTTAACCAATATAATAGTATCAGTTATAAAGTTCATCCAGCCAAAATTCAGCAAGTCTATGAGCTGATTATTTTTCTCCTAAAAAAAAAGCAAAGAAACATGCAGAAATGGAGACTGGGACTAACAGGAGTTAAAAGCGTCCACTTTGGTCTCGTATAGACATAAATCTGAATCCAGCTCTGGCACTTCCTGCCGTGTGGATCTGGGAAAAGGACTCAGTTCCTCTGGCCTTGGTGATCTCAGCTATAAACTGGGTCCTTTACTCTCTACTCCAGATAGTCTGACCAAACTAAAGTGAAATAATGTAACACACTTAGTGAACTGTCCAGCACATACCAAATATTACAAACTGCACCTATTATATAGGGGGATTCAAACAGTGTGAAAACAATGGCAAGCTGTTCTGTCACATTGACTAGCAGCAACTCAAGTTTTCTAATTATTACATTCTCGGTTTCCCACAAGAGTATAAGCTACAGTCTTCTCAAGAAAAAATTCCACCTAATCAATCTCTATATCTGATAATGTACATAACATCAAAATGTGGACTAGATTGTTTATAAAACTCTCGGTATTTAATAAACATCAATGAGAATTATTCTGTACTTGTTTTTTGAAAGCTGTAGGATCAAAATTTTCTTTTTTTCTTTCTTTCTCCTTCTTCCTTTCTTTCTTTCCTTTCCTTTTTTTGAGACAGGGTCTCACTTTGTAGTTCAGGCTGGCCCTAAACTCACTATGTAGCCCAGGCAAGCCTTGAACTCAGCAATCCTCCTGCCTCTGCCTCCCAAGCACTGGGATTACAGGTTTGAGCCTCCACACCTGGCATTGTGGTGTGTGGTACTGACTGTTGGTGGGCATGAGTCACCACACCCAGTACTGGTGGATGTGGTTACCAGGGATGGAACCAGGGACCTTGCGCTTGCCAGGGTGGGAACCACTGAGCTAAATCTCTGGCCTAGTATCAACATTTTCTGTAAAACACAGAAGGTAAATATTCAACTGGCAATGAAGACCTTAGTTGCTTACAGCAGTTAAGAAACTAGTAAAACTATTGTTTTCCTGACTGCCAGTACATATTTAGTGGAGTTTTAGGCATGATATAGATACAAAGAAAAGGATAAAACATGGTTCTTGTGTACAACTTAAAATTGTGCTGCTGATGTGTTTAGGCAAAGAGTTATATAATGTGACTATTAAAACTTTCAGAAATTTCCCTTATTGACACTACGACAATCATCATCTTAAAAAAAAAAAAAGAAGGGAGGCAAAAGGAAGGGAACAAAGGAGGGAAAAGGAAAGGGAAGAAGGGAGGGAAAAGGAAAGGGAAGAAGGGAGGGAGGGAACGAGTGAGGAAATAAGTTGTAGCTCTGTGACCCACCACAATGAATGGGTCTCCTTCCTGCTCAGCAGTACCACAGGTGGAGTTCTTGTCACAACTTGGGCTAACTTCTTCTTGAGAACCTATGGCCAGACTCCTAGGTCAGAGATTCCCCTTCCCTTCCCCACTCCATTCAGTCATCATAAAATCCAACCTTCTCCCTCTTTGCTTGCAGGATGCTTCACTCCCTTCTCTGGGGGTTCGAAATTACACACAGCAGCGCCAAAAGTTAGGCATTACTAGAGGTTCCTCTCCTCTCCTCTCCTCTCCTCTCCTCTTCTCTCTCTCTTCTCTCTCTCCTCTCCTCTCCTCTCCTCTCCTCTCCT
>PVIC010013932.1:0-18212 GCA_004025085.1 Thryonomys swinderianus | reverse complement strand
ATCTTCCTTTCCCATCACCAATAAAAGTGACAGCCCGCCTAATTAGGCCTAATAAAGCCTCTGCAGAAAGAGTGGCGCAGCAGCGATCTAAAGAGAGGCGGCATTGACCCGCCGATACAGGTGCTGCCTTAAGGCGTTGCTGCTATTACTTTATCTCCAACACACTGCATCTCTGCTCATGCCATATTCAAATGCAAGTAGCATGTTTTTCTCAATTCTTAGATCAAGAACAAAAAAAAAATTCCATCTAATCAAAAACGGCATTGACAATTTTTCAGCACCACATTAAAAGCAGAGTCATTCAGAACAGTGCACTCCATATTCTATTTTATAATATCACTTTAAGCTATTGCTTTGAATCTCAGACATTTCTTTGTTAAGAAGGAGAATCAAAAATTCATCAGAAGAAGTTCTTTCTTCCTCCCTGTAGTTTTTTTTTTCTTTTCTTCCAGGGCTAACATGGGGTTTGGAGCTGTAACCAACATTTGTAGAAGTTAGGGGTCCTTAAGCAATTATTAGCGATGAGAGTTTGACATGCTGGAGAGTTGTCAACAACTGACTTTAAACAAAGTGGAAGGGAAGAGAAATAAACGGTGCTCTCAGCAAAATTAATATACAGGATGGCAAATTAATGATGTCGTGTATTTTTTAAACAAGGGGAAGAATCTGAACTTTGCATGAAACAGCATTTTAAGTATATCTTTGCAAAAATTATCAGATTGTCAAAGGGCATCAAAGAGAACCGAGTCTGTAACTATTCATAATATTTCCACATATGCTAAATACAAAATTTATCTTACTTTATTCGACTGTTCTGTAGCAATTATTTAAAGCTATTAGGAAGGAGGAAACATCCTTGATTCGAAAAGCCAGGGCTGAAGTTCTACCACCTTTATTACAAGAGACCTAACCCCCACCCCTGCCTGTATACACAAGCATACACAGACACCATGCAAATATGCCTTCTCCACCGCTTGCCACCAGTCAAATTCTCCCTAGCACTGTGCATTCTCTCATTTTCTTTAAACGCATTGTTGCAAATATCCATCCATCCAATAATTCATCCATCAACCACAGTACTTATATGGTTTCCCAATTATTTCTTCTTCTGCATCCAAAATGCAATCTGAGATCTTCTTCTTACTTTTGCCCAGGCTATACCCCTTTAAAATGCTCCTTCTCTTGGATGCGCCCCATTACAAACAGCAGGCACAGACTTCCTGCTAAAAACTGTGAATCTATCCCAGCTTCCTCCCTCTGCTCTGCTTTCCAAAGTGGGACAGATCTATGCCACAGTCAACACCACCGTCTATGGAATCCTGCCTGGTGTTACAAACGGTGATGTGCGAGTTGCACACTTAAGTCAACTTTAGTATTGTAGTAATTGTCTGAAATAAGCATTTTTTCTGTATGTTTTAACCAGTAAAGGAAAACTGAGAAATAATTTGTGCAAAATGATGCAACCAACAAGTGGCAGAATTAGAATGCATGCTATTACCATAAAGCTGCAAACAAATGGAAGAAACCAAGAATTAATGGCCAACTTATCTCATTTCATTGTGGGCATCTTTACAACTATGTCCTCAAATACTGGAATGGACTCTTAGCTGAGTTTTTTATCTCTGGTTTTCACTGTAATCTATTATAGTGTAAGACCAATCCCCATATCCTTCCACCAAGAATACCTAACTCTGTCCCCATCTGCTGCATGAATAACATGAGCAGAATGATACTAGAAGGCTTATACTTCCTGAGTCAGTTTCCTAATCCAAAGAAAAGGATTTATGATGCTCATGAAGTCAGGCAGGGTGCCTTGTCAGGAGCAGAAGAGAGACATGGAAAGGTCTTGGCAAACACTAGCCCTTCTCCAAAAAATGTTCTCTGAAATGTTTTCATCACCAAGATTCCATTTCCCTCCCTGTGGAAAGATTTCAATAGCAGTTCTAGCTTAACTTTCACTGATCGAGAACAACACATTCTCATAGGCTCTGCCTCTTCTTCGCCCTTCTCTCCCAGCTCTCCACAGCCCTGCTGGCTCAGACACATAGGTTTACCTTTCTATTACTCACAGATCTGTACATTTGTGCCCTCTGCCTGTCATGCACTCTCCCCATTAAAAGGCAAGGACCTCACCTCTATTTCCTTCCCTCTCACGGGGGCTCAGACCCAAGTAGAAGCCACTAGTATGGGTCACCAAGGAAGCAGATGTGGGCATAGGACGGCAGCTATCATAAGAGGGATGGTTCATCTATGCCATGGACTCATTCTCACCCTGGAGAAAGACTCCCAGGGAATGAGATGAACACACAGGTACTATATCCTGGCAGCATTTAGATCCTCAATAGATATGACCAGAAAAGAATCTTTCTACAATGTATTATAGTCAAACTGTTGAAGATTTCAGAAAAAAAGAATGTTAAAATTATCATAGAAAATCATTCATAAATGGCAAACCCATCAGAGTAACAGCACATATCTCAACAGAAACTCCAAACAGCAAGAAGGCTTGGAATGATACATTCCAAACCTTAAAAGAAATTAGTTGCCAACTTAGATCAAGCAAAATTAGCCTTCAGGGGGGCCGGAGATTTAGTTCAGTGGCTCTAGTGCCTGCCTAGCAAGCTCAAGGTCCCTGGTTTGATCCCCCCGTAACCACATACAACAATACCAGGGGTGGTGACTCATGCCCACCAACAATCAGTACCAGATACCATGATGCTGGGTGTGCTGGCTCATGCCTGTAATCCTGGCACTCAGTAGGCAGAAGCAGGAGGATTGCTGAGTTCAAGGCTTGCCTGGGCTACAGAGTGAGCTCAGGGCCAGCCTGAACTACAAAGCAAGACCCTGTTTAAAAAAAAAAAAAAAAAAGCCTTCAGAATCAATAAAGAAAGCCAGATGTGATGACACACACTTGAAATCACAGCACTTGGGAGGCTAAGGCAAGAGTATTGCCATGAGTTCTAGGCCAGCCTGGTCTATGTAGTGTATTCAAGGCTGGGCTAAACTACATAGTGAGCCCCTGTCTTTAAGAAAGAAAAAAGGAGCAATAAAGACATCCCAAAATAAGTACAAACTAAAGAAATTCATGACATGGGCCACAGATTTAGCTCAGTGGTTCTGGCATCTTCCTAGCAAATACAAGGACCCAGGTTTGATCCCTGGCACCACATACCACAAGGCTGGGCATAGTGGCTTACGCCTGTAATCCCAGCACTCAGGAGGCAGAGGCGGGAGGATTGCTGAGAGTTCAAGGCTAGCCTGAGTTATACAGTGAGTTCAGGGTCAGCCTGAACTACAAAGTGAGGTGCTGTCTCAAAAACTAATAAATAAATAAATACACACATACATAAGAAATTCATGACCACTAAACCACTACTGGAGAAATTACTTAAGGTAATCCTAAAAACAGAGACAATAATCACAACCACAAGACCAAAGGAAAAAAAAATCACTTTGGGAGAGTGTATAAGAGAATAAAAATTAGGGGCCGGAGGATTAGCTCAGTGGTTCTGGCACCTGCCTCGCAAGCACAAGGTCCTGAGTTCCATCCCCGGAAACCACATACAATGCTGGGCGTGGAGACTCAGTCCCACCAGCAATCAATACCATATACCACAGTGCCGGGTGTGATGGCTCACGCCTGCAATCCCAACACTCGGGAGGCAGAGTCAGGAGGATTGCTGAGTTCGAGGCTTGCCTAGACTACATAGTGAGCTCAGAGCCAGCCTGAACTACAAAGCGAGACCCAGTCTCAAAAAAAAAAAAAGAGAATAAAAATTAGGAATGAATCAAACACTAGAAACACAAGAAAATGACAAGAACTGATACATGCATTTCAATAGTAACACACACAGTAAATGGCTTTAATGCTTCAAGTAAAAGACACAGATTATCATATTGGATTAAAAACAAATAAAAATAAATGTCTATATGTTTCTTGGAAGAAACACACCTGACATTCAAAGATATACACAGACTAAAAGTGAAAGGCTATGAGATAATACTCTAGGCAACTGAAGTCCAAAACCAACAGGAGTTGCTCTCTATAAAGCTGATAAAGTAGATTTCAAACTAAAATTAGAAAAGACAAGCAAGGTCACTAGGTATTGGTAATGGAAATAATTAACCAAGAAAAAATAATAATTATATATACACTGAATATTAGTTGATGTTCAGTTTGCTGAGGTCAAATTTCATAAAACAAATCTGGTGACATAAAGGGTTTGATAGAACTCATTCAATCATAATAGGTGACTTCAATACCCTACTCTCATAAACAGCTCACCAGACAAAAAGAAATCAAAATATCAGAGATAAACTACAGATTCATTGAACTGATTTAACATTTATAGAGTGTTTCATCCAACAACAGCCTAATATACATCCTTTTCAGTAGCTCACAGAGCTTTCTCTAAAACAGAATATAATTTATTCCATAAAACACTTTTTAATAAATACAAAACAATTGAAAACAAATCTCATGCACGGTATCAAATTACAATGGAATAAAAGTAGAAATCCACAATAAAAGAAAGCACAGAAACTACACAAAAGCATGGAAATTAAATAATGCACTTTTTTTTTTTTTTTTTAAACAGGGTCTCACTTTGTAATTCAGGCTGGCCCTAAGCTCACTACGTAGCCCAGGCAAACCTCAAATTCACAGCAGTCCTCCTGCCTCTGCCTCCCAAGTGCTGGGATTACAGGCATGAGCCACTATGCCCAGCACTGTGGTATGTGGTACTGATTGCTGGTGGGCATGTGTTACCACACCTGGTACTGTAGTATGTGGTTACTGGAAATCAAACTCGTGAGCTTGTGCTTGTAAAGCAGATGCTGGAACCACTGACCTAAATTCTTGGCCCTGAATAATATACTTTTAAATAATTAGTGAATCCATAAAGATTTTAAGAGAGAAATATAAAAAGTCCTAGAATCAAATGATAATGGAAATACAACATATCAGAACCTGTGGAACTCAATGAAAGAAATTCTGAGGGAAATGTATAGCTATGCTTGTCTAAATTAGAAAAAGGGCAATCCCAAAAAAACATAATGATGAATCTTAAGGTCCTAAAAGCACTAAACAGAAACCAAAACAAGGCCCACTTAAAAGAAAGAAATAATAAAGGTCTCTAATTAAATAGAGAAAAAACAAATAGTGAAACAGGAGTCATTCTCTAAAAGATAAATAAGAATGAGAAGCTTTTAGCCACAGTTACCAAAAGGGGAAGATGAAGACCCAAATTAATAAAATTGGAGACAAAAAGACAAAATTACAATTCACATTACTGAAATCCAGAAGATTATTAGGTATCACTTTGAAAACTTATATTCCAATAAACTGGAGAGTCTAGAAGAAATGGATAAATTTCTAGACACATATAACCTACAAAAATTGGACCAAGATATAAAAAAATTCTAAACATACAGATGACAAGCATGTGACTGAAATACTAATAAAGATTCTACCAACTAAGAAAGGCCCAGGACCTGATGGATTTACTGCTGAATTTCACCGACTTTTATAGAAGAATTAACACTGATGTTCCTCAAACCTTTCCATGAATAGAAAGGGAAAGCATACTTCTAAATTCTTTGTATGAAGCCAGCATTAATTTAATACTAAAGCCAGATAAGGGAAACAGAGAGAGAGAAACAGAGACAGAAACACAAAGACAGAGAGAGAGAGAGAGAGAGAAAGAGACTCAGATGCACCTGGGTTTAAAAGGGTGGTGATAGTGATATCTGCCACCATGCCATGGCCAATAGATCAATCTCTACCATAATAAAAGCTGATTTGTCTCATATTCTAACAGTAGGAATTTCTAGATTACTACATTTTTGGATTTACCAGAGTCAGTGTCTACAATGATAGTTTCATGCCCTAGATAATTTTGCTGTATTTGATCCTGAAAAGTTTCCTACAGGCCGGGCGTGGTGGCTCACGCCTGTCATCCCAGCACTCGGGAGGCAGAGACAGGAGGATTGCTGAGTTCGAGGCTTGCCTGGGCTACATAGTGAGCTCAGGGCCAGCCTGAAGTACAAAGCGAGACCCTGTCTCAAAAAAAAAAAAAAAGTTTCCTACAGGATAAATTGATTCAACCTTATTATTCCTTGTGAACTGGCAGTTCATTTTGTTATCGAATTAGTAAGAGCCCCATTCCCTAATCATAACTGTATGAAGAAGACATAATCCCAGATGGTTCAAATTTTCATCCTTGGTGGGTATTATTTTAGCATAACATTTTGTTTGTTTCTTTCTTTGTTTACAACACTGATTTCTGTCTACTAGATGATTCTAAGGAAGATGGTGTCTGAATTACTCTTCTCATCTCTGGAAAAGAATACCCAACATACACAATTAAAGGAGGAAAGGTTTGTTTTGGCTCACAGTCTATAGAGGCTTCAGTCCATAGTCAGCTGGTCCAAGGCAGGGTACCATGCCTGAGAGGCATGGCAAAGGAAAAGCAGTCCATGGCAGGGTAGGTTGGGAAGAAGCAGCCTTCCTTCCACTTTCCCTTTTATTCTATACAGGATATGAATCTATGGATTGGTATCACCCATAACCAGGATGAAACTTCCCCCTTCAGTAATCCTATCACCCACAAATATGCTAAACTGATTTATACACTAATCTAGTTATCACATACTCATAGTTCAGAATAACATACCCATAATCCAGCTACCTTCTGGAAGTTCCACCTATGAGTGCATGAGGCACTGAGGGGACATCTATGTTAGATCTAAACCACAACAGACAGAAACTAAGATGAATACATAGAATATTATAACTGTTTAATTTTCATTGTTGCTGCTGCTTCAAATGATCTATTTCCAAAACATGTCCTTGATCTCCTGACTAGATATTGGTGGCCTGCCCATTCCTTCTCAATAGCAGTTGATGGAAATGAGTTTTACCAAGAACTTTCAATCTTTTCCTGTTTCCACGTAAACTTTCATTATATTTTCTAGCATTTAACAAGAAAAGGATAACAAGTAAGTAAGGGCTTACCACCAAAAAGAAGTGTTGGCCATACAATAAAGGGGCCTCCTTACAAATAGGCTGCACCTGTTGTCCTCTCCTACACATTCACAATAGCCAATGTCCTGCACACAAGAAGTGCTCTGCAATAGAGGTTGAGTAACAAAAATAGCAGACTGCATGACAAAAGAAGCAAATACTAATGTAATAAGCCTCATATTGAACAAGGCAGAGGCAGGACCTCTCCTGTGTCGGTTAGAAGCCCTGTATGCATGAGTACTGGGTCACAATGTCAAGAGATAATTGCTTTTCTCCCACCTGTACTCTGCGATTGGTTTAGCATTTTTTCAATACCTCAGTGATCACGTGACTGTTCTGCATGTCTATTTCCAGACTCCATAGTAAAGTTCTACAGCTCACACATCACATAAGCAGTCAAATGAATTCATTGTTTTATTTAGTCTGGTTATCTTAGCCAGAAACCTATTTTAGTATTTTGGTTTGTTTCAAAATGTGTGGGTTCACTTTGAGTTTTGAAAATCCCCATGTCAACTCTTAGGGGAGTCTTTCAGTCTTCTTGGAGGCTTACCCGCAAATGGGTGCTGTTCTCCTATCTTTATGGCCAGGAGAACTGTGACCTAGCCCACGATTATGTCGATATACACAATCAATGTTCTTGAAGGATCATGCAAAGCAGAGATAGTTCTGCTTACATTTCTTCATCCTTCATTGCAATCTGCTGTTAACTGGTAACTGCTTCTGCATTTCTAAGCCTTTGACTTTGAGCTTCCTCTTTTGAATATACCTATTTAGGTAACTGGTCAGCAAAGAAATATCCTTGCTTAAAAAACTTGTGCACATTGATGACTCAGCATTAATTACCCTTGCAGAATCAACTGGTAATAAACTGAAAACTAAACCCTTTAACCCCCTAATGAAATTAAATAACATGCTTCCTTCCAGAGGCCTACACTTTTGCTTCCAAGAAAGAAGCATGCCCCCTCTCCAGAAATGACATTTATCATCATCCTTTTAGTTACAAAGAAATAATGAAAGCTATTATAAGAAAACAAACTAAAACCAAAATGCCCTCCCCCATAAAGAGGCCCGAATCACTCCACAATAAGGCTGTGTCTTCTTGCATCTGAAGGCCATGTGCTTATTCATCCCAAATTCCAGAACCAGAAGCGAGCTCCAGGGTAGAATGGGAGAGACCTGCCTCAGGGTGTAACTCACTGAGCGATTTTTCACGGAGAACATTTTACCTATCTCGATGAGCAGGTTACACCAGCCTGCCAAGCTCCCTCTTTTCAATGCTGACATCATTTCTTGCCATGGGGAAAAAGAATTGCATTTTCAATATTGATTTTCTCAGTCACTGCCAAGGCCAACCAGTCGGCTACACCCCATTTGTCGCTGGCGCCTTACACAGATTGTGAAGTCTGCTGCTTGCCAGGAAGCGTGCCTGGTCAACAGCAATGTCACAGTGGCTGTCTTTAGCTGAGGGTCCAGCTACGGAGCTAGAAACACAGGGGGCCAATTTTTAGGCTTCATTTAGAACCTCCAGGACTTTGATTTTTAAAGACCACTCAACTCCCTACTTTCTGAATCCTCATTCTTTTTGCAAGGCTTCTGATCCAGTTCTGCTCCACGGAGCTAATTACAATAATAACCATGAACATTCACTTAATAGTACCTATGTGCCAGGTTCTATTCTAAGTTATTTTACACCTATCATTACCACTAGTAATGGTAATAGCAACACTTACTTGTATGGTACATACTTTTTAGACTGCTTAAAAAATGTTCCCAATTTAGTCCTAACAGCAGCCCTAGAAGAAAGGTATGATTATTATCTGTTTTGAGGATGAGGAAACTCAACATGGGTAGTAATGTATCTAAGCACACATCTCATAAGTATAGGAGCTGAACTCCAAATGCAGGCTGCATAGCTGTAGTCCCTGCTGTCTACACAGGCTGCCAGGGAAAAGCAACCCCAGAATAGTCAATCACAATTCCCTCTCAAGAGGGGCCTCAGAGCTTGTGAGACCCAGGTCACCTTCCCAGAGAATATGAGTACTTACATCTTAAGGGGCCAGGAAGAATAAGCCAGGAAAGAAAGAAAAGGAAAGGCTTTCATAACACAGTGTATTAGTCACTTGGCCTTCACTGGCACAAAATACCCAACACCTACTGTGGGAACTGCATACGATTTACTTACTTGGATTTATGGACATCTGCCCCACCCTGCAGGATCTTCTACACTAGGATTATTGCACTAGGATTATTGGTTGACATTTGCCTTGCCCTAAGGGATCTTCAACTATAGGGATTATTTCGGATATCTGCCCTGCCTATGCATGCTAGGATTCTGGGTGTGAAGGTTTGGTGCTGAATAAAGGTGTGGCCAAACTCAGGGTATTGGGCCGTCTTCCATTGTTGCTGCTCAGAGTAGCAAGAGTCAAGCCTGGGCTCAGCCTTTTTCTCAAGGTTCCAATTTTGTTGTTTGTTAATCTTTTGCTGTGGGATTTAACGGGGAACTGGAGTTTGCCACGAGGGTTCTGGCTGTGTCTTCTTACCCTGTCTCCCACACTCACAACTTAAAGAGGAGAGACTCACGGTGTAGACGGTTTAGGACATAGTTGCTGGTTTTCAGCAGAAATGACATGGCAGAAGGGCATGAAGGAAGAAAGCTGATCAACCTACAGCAGCCAGGAAACAAAGAGAGAAAGGAGAGGACTTCCGGGCTGCATCACAGTGATCTGCCTCTCACCAGGCCCCACCTCCTAACAGCACATTCAGCAGTTCATCCCAATGAGTGTAGCAGCCCCAAGAACCAATCCTAACACATGAGACTTCCTAACCCATGAGACTTGGGGGAAATTTAGATCTAAAGTGTAACATATGAGAAATAATCCAGACACAGCTGAGGTTGGGGGGACAAGGCATAGTATATAGAGGACAGTTTATTTGGCAACATTCTGTAGAGAAAACAAAGTATGCAAAGGCTAAAAGTGAAAAAGAGTCCAGAAGTTGTCCACAGCACACCTGATTGCTCTATAGAGAGAATGACCTCTTGTAACATCTGTGTGGTGTGACACCACATCTGGTTCATGAGGCTCGAAAAGAATTTTGTTTTGGTTTGGCTCTGAATGAGTTAATGGGTCAGATCTACAATTTAGGCTCAAGCATGAAGTATTTTCATTTAATATTTCACAAACTGGCATATCATCCCACCACGTTTTCATGAAAGCCTATGCCATTTCATCCCTTTGTCAAGGTCTCTTACACTGTAACTTGTATAAAAACAGCAGTCGCAGCGACTCTTCTGATGGTGGTCCATTGAACAAGAGTTTGAAAGTCACCACCTCGGGATTTAGAGACACAGACACTCTCTTAACCAGCTTTATAACCATAAGGACATGGGTTGGGGGTCATTTGAAACAGAAGTAACTCAAAAATATTCCAGAGATTCCCTAAGAGGGAAAAGGAGAAATTTACCCAAGGTGACATGGCTTAGCAGTACTATAGTTCAGACTGGGATGCATGACTCTTAATTCCCAGTTCTTTTCATTATTCCATGCTGCCAACTTAGTTGATGTAAAACTACCCTCTTCGAACTTGAAGTTTAATGGTCTATAAGCCAAAGATGAGCAAATAATGCTGAGACAGCAAATAAGCCTCAGAAATTTTGATGGTTTGTCCTGATCTGCCACTTGCTCATTGGGAGGTCAGTTAATTGTTTTGAATCTAACTTTCCTGTTCATTAAGGCAGTGAAATCAGTGTCCGTGAAGTTCAGCCATTGCTTCTCTATCGTTGCTTCGCCTCATCTAGAAATCAGTTTGGAGCACGCCTGTTGCAGTACTTCTCTCCACTTCAACGTGGAACCTCGTCTTTCCCTTTATAACCAAATTCCTCAGAATCTACACTCATAGCCACCATGTGCTGTAATCCAAAGTGGCCCCACCAATTTTCATCTGTGTGACCCGGGTCTAATCAATCTCTCTAAGGTTACAAAGTCAAATCCACGTCCTCATGTATAAATTGGAGCTACTGATGGTTCCCATCTCTTGATTAATTTGAGATTTAAATAATATAACCAAAGTAAAGCACATAAACATTCATTCAACAAATATTTACTCAGCATCTATTATTCACCAGGCAGCATTCTCAGTACTCTGTGTCCTTAGCAGTGAAGCAAAAGAAATGTGAGCTCTTGTTCTCCACAAGAAAGAGGCACTTCACTTCTGGGAGTTTTTCTGCATCTCCTCCCTTCCTTTGGGATGTTGGCAATAAAGCCATTTACTTTGAGCTCAACTGAGTGTATCTCTTTGCATCTGAACTTGCAAAAGCTAAGCATAATAATGTAGATAAAATTCCTGCAAAACCCAGTAAGACAGTACAAGAGGGGGAATTTAGGAAGAATTGGAATCTTCTCAGGCATCTCAGGAATACAAGATATTATCTTGTAAAGTATTTGCACTACCTAGTAAAGTATTTTACTCTTTATTGTCCTAGAAAAGTCTTTGAATCTCCAGAGCCTGAATTTGCAAATCTGTTGGAAATGAAGTCTTTCTCAACTCAAGTTTCCTTAACCCTTTCCAGCTCTGTCACCTCCCACTGGCCTCTTCCCATTCCTGGCTGGCTTAATGCTCTTCTCATCACTCCCAGAAGGTTGCAAGCTTTTGCAGGTCCAGACCTGTGTCCGGTTCATATTGTCCTGATGTTGCTCTTCCAGGAACACAGCCCTGTGCCTGGCGCAAGGTTGCCCTACAACAAGATTATCAGTGACCACCAGGAGCCACGGAGAGACCAGCCCCTAGAGGGCAGGGCATCACGCATGCCCTCTCTTCTGCCTTGCTTACTCTGTTTTTCTTTGAAGCCCACCAGTGTGCTTTATAAGTAAATAGAAAATGCTAACCTTAGCATATTTGAGAGAGTGTTTTAGCATGCAGCAATTAGGTTATCTCTTGGTTATTTATTTCTTTGGCTTGTTATTAGCTCTGCGCAGAATATTATTCTAATTATGTCAGCCCAATCAGCAGTATTGCATGTCCAGGCTCATTTCCATTAGTTTGAGCTTTGTCTTTCACACTGTGATACTAATCCAATGAGACATCAAACATTTAAATTGACCCTGGACGCCGAGGTCAGGCAGTTTTGCCCTTCCACTCTATTAGCACTCGGGTGTAATTGTGTCTGTCATTGCCCACATGACAAATAGTATCAGGACGACCATCAGAGCACAAATGAGCAATGTGCTAATATATTATTTTGTTCTATAATATCAATATATGTTTATTCAGTGCTTATGTTAGCCAACTTGAAACAGTCACTTTAATACAGTCATCTAAACTACCGTACTCCCCACCAGAGCACTGCTGTGTAACATTTTATGGACTTTCATTGAAATTTTGGCCAAAGGAAGTAAAAATGAAAATGGCTGCTGAGAAAGGGAATCGGAATTTTCTAAATTCAGAGCTTCTGATAATAGAACCAAGAACTTAGAAACCACAACAACTAAAGGTACAATGCAACTTTACCGGGCTCCTCTATACTTTGCAGAACACTTTTTTTTAAAAATTGAATTCTTTATTGGTACAATTTATATACATCTCACAATCACATAGAACACTGGGGAATTTGTACCAGTCTACGACACAAGTTAATTCTCACTTTTACCCATATCCCTACCCACCCACCCCCTCCCCACCCCCCGTATACATACTCTTTTATTTTCTTTCTGAATCGTATTTATTCCTTCCCCCTCATTACATTCCCACACCAAATTTCCTATGGAAATTTCCCACTCAATAAAAACTGTCATACTTTCTAAAGCTCATTTGCATCTACAGGAGTTCATATCAAAGAGAAGATCCAGTATTTGCATCTGTGATCTATTTATTTCACTTATTAGTATATCCTCCAGGTGTCTCCATTTGCACATAAATGAATTGATCTTGTCATTCTTTATGGCAGAATAATACTCCATTTTATGAAAAAAACAAACACATCTTCTTTATCCAGTCTCCAGTTGATGGGCATTTGGGTTGTTTCCAAGATTGAGCTATCACGAACTGAGCTGCTGTGAACAAGGGTGTACATTTGTCTTTCCAATATGATTTTTAAAATTCTTGTGGGTATATTCCTAGCAGGGGGATAGCAGGGTCAAATGGGACCCCTAGTCCTAGTTTTCTGAGAAATCTCCACACTGGTTGCACAAGTCTGCAATCCCACCAACAGTGGAGAAGGGTTCCTTTCTCCCCACAGCCACACCAGCATTTATTATTGGTTGATTTTGTGATAGTGGCCATTCTTTGTGGAGTGAGATGAAATCGCAGGGTTGTTTTCATTTACATCTCTCGAATGACCAGTGATGTTGAACATTTCTTCATATGCTTCTTGGCTGCTTTGACTTCTGCCTCTGAGAAGTATCTGCTCATTTCAGATGCCCATTTTTGAACTAGGTCTTTAAACTTGGGGAGGCTGATCTGTTTTAATTCTTTCTTACTATTCTTTTTGTACTGGGACTAAAGCCAGGGCCTGGAGCTGCATCCACAGTCCTTTCTTATACTTTATTTTTGAGACAGGGTCTCCCTAAATTACTAAATTACTCAGGCTGGGATCATATCTGATCCTACTGCCTCAGCCTGACAGAGTGCTGGGATTACAGGTACACAGCACTTATACCACTTATGCCACACAGTTTCTCTAATTCTCTTGTAAACAGTTTAAAAGTCAATGTGCAGCAGCTAACCTATAGCATTTAAACAAAAGTAAACTTATCTAGAGGTAGCTGGAGTTGTTAATCTCATGACCCTAGGTTTGGTCTTTTTTTATTTAGAGAAAACAGTAAAATTTTTGTTCTCAATTTGTGTCCTTGACTTTGTTTTCATGATAGGGTAGAGACCTAACAATACATTTGATCTAAGGTTCCACCAAAACAAACAAATGAACAAACATAAAACTCCAAAACTGAAAAACCATCATGACTACTGTTATGACTGAAACTTATTAAAATAAGACTTAAATTTGAACAGTAGTATGGTATAATTACCCATATTCCTTATTTCACATTTTAACATCTAAGACATAACTGGAAGAGTGGGTGTGGAGAGTTACCCAGCCTCATGTGGTACCCTCTGATCCACAGGCACTGTGGATTTTAGGAGTGCTCCAGTTCTGGGTTTCAGAGCCTGTTCATTAGCACCAGCTTCTATTAAACCAGCAGTTAAATGAAACCTCTGGCACAGAGAAGTTGATATTCTAGCTCAAGATCTCACAGTGTGTGTCAAAGATAAAACCAAAACCAGAGTCTGTGTTATTGGTTTCCTGCATAGCTGTGACTTACTCCAAAGCCTCAAGCTTCCTGCCTACACTCAAGCAGCCTGGTGTCGGGGTCACCTTTGCAATGGTATCATCCTTATGCAGGCTCTGCTTCACTCTTGGCTCCTGGAGTGCCTGGCACTCTGCCCATGTGGACTTATCTGTCTTCTCCAAACCATAAACTTCTTCAACTAATGCTTGCATATGCAAAGATATGCATTGAGAGAAAGGAGGAGGATAAATCACCACTGACCTCTACCAGTGGGTTCAATGAATTAAACCAACGTGAGCTAATTGAAAAATTACTCTTTATAAATATAGATAAACTTTAGAAGACACAATTAAGTACTTTTAATAGCTGTTTAAAACTCACCTATGTTTCTAATGACCCTAAGATGTATTTTTGTTCTATTGATTTTACCATTCTAAATGCAGACATATCTTTTCATTTACTTTTACCTGAGAATTTCCGGCTTTCTTTTAGGTCTTATTTTACATCCTTGTAATGTAAAAGTCAGTGCTTCTATGATTTAACTCATACAGTTCTGATAACTGATTGTAATGTGGTAAGAAGCAGAACTTCTAAATTTGATCATATAGCCAAGAAGCTGAAAGGTAACTCCTAAATTAGAATTCGAAGCTATAGCTCTTACATTCAGGGAAGGGAGAGAGGCTTCCTATACTTGAGGAATAGATTCACATTTTTGTGCATAACCATCATCAGCTCTGCATTTCGAAAGCGGTACATTGGCCTTGCTGTTCTCAAAGGCTGAAGTTCAGCAGAAATGCAGGTAGAAATAAGAAACCAACTCCAAGGCAGAGGACTGGCCCCCTGAGACGTGGACACAAACCCTCTGGTTTACAGCACATTGTAAAGGAAGGTGACAGGAGCAGTAAATAAGCCACTGGAGAAGATCAGAGGTCAGCAGCCTTTTAAAAGGGGTGCCCTGAAGAACTGACCTCTATCTTTCTGGCCTGCTGTTCCCTTGCTGACCACATGTTTACAGAGAGAAGAGGCCAAATTCTATCTCCAAGTCCCTGAGTGGAAAAGATTTCTGTCCTTCATAGAACTGGTAGCCCAGCCACCCGTGTGCATGATAAAAAGCTGTGGATTAAACTCTACTTCAGACAAGGACTGAACAGGCACAGAGCCCTTTGATCAAATGTGTGGGACCCATTAGATATCTCCCAACACAATCTGATGACGTGGAAAGAATAGATAAAATAAAATGATGAGGCTAATGCTAAGAACAGGGTAAGAAGTAGTAGGAGTGTTACTTACCTATTTGTTTATTTAACTGTCTTTTTTTAAGAAGAAAAAACCCACTTCAATTAGTTCTAAACAGTATGAGACTCATTTTTCTTTAACTTGTTTTGAAGAAAAAAAATCTACTTCTCTTTATAACAGCTCAGATCTAACCTTATAGCTAGTACTACAAAACTGCCATTAGACAACTCATTTGCCACACCCTTATTTGTTCATGGGTGGAGGGCTGTCATCTTGTCATTTTATTTTTCCAGTTTCCTCTTCACACCATTTATAATTTAATGCTTATTAGTATTTGAAAAATATTCAAAGAAATGTAGTTGTGGACAAAATGTTGACTTTTTCTCCTGTCTGTTCCTGCCCATCCCCCATTTAAATCAAGTAAATAAATCAGTAGTTTATTATGAAAAAAATGATGAGGCTAGAAGAATCAGAAAAGAGCTGAAAAGATACCAGAGAAATCCAGGTTTATGTCCTATCTTTCCTCCCCTCCTATCTTAAAATAATAATAATAAATCCTATGGGCAATGTTAAACATATTTTCTGATTTTGGTGAGGGGCATAGAATCACAGCAGATAAAGAAAAAGCACATCCACTGCAATAAGTATAAGTTGCCATTTATTTATACATTTTTTCTATTTATAAAAGATGTGTTTCAGCCTCTGGCTGAGTGTACATAATAATTAGTACTAATGAATATAAATGTTACTCACAACTCAACCTGTTTACAAAATCCCCCATGTCATTCTGGGAAGAATTAAGCCTGGGAATGAGATATATGCTGTGATCTTGAGGTTGACAATGACCCAGAGGTCACTGAAACTAAGGATGATTAAATCACTCAGCAATTATCAATGTAAGGAAGAGGCAAGCTCACAGAATTTTTAAATAGGTACTTTATTTTAAAAGTTATTGCCTCCTGCCTGCTTGCTTGGTGTACACTATTTCTCCTCTGCAGTGTTCCTATGCCACACTACCCTACCTTGGAGCTAGCTGACAATGAACTGGAACCACTACAAACTGACTTGTGGGAAGATGGTGAAGTGGCAAACACAAAGACGCAGCCTCTCTGGGATCTCATATCTAGATAGTGGGATATAGCAACATGAGGAAGAGAAGAAGGAAAGATGTGGGTTCCCAGACCAGTAAGGATCTTAAGTGAGAACTGAAGCCTACAGGAAGAGTGAAGAGAGATTTCAACAAAGAAGAAAGAGGTAGTTAAGTGAGACTTTTTCCTGAACTCTCACTCACTGCATGGGAAGGGTGACTCAAACTTTGCAGACATACTGTGACAACTAGAAGCCCAGAGGCCTCCATGAAGAAACACGTCAATGGAACAGAGCACAGAATGGAGCAGACTGCCATGGCTGGTGAATAATTTGGGTTCAGATGTCTCCCAGGAGAGGGAGATTGGCAAACAATCATCTTCTAATGTTGAACCTCAAGCTTCAAGAAAAAGAAAAGCAAGTCAAGCCCAAACCTCATATGAGGGAGAAAATTATAAAGATCAGAGCAGAAATTCATGCAATGGAAAACAGGCAAACAATACAAAGAATTCATTAAAGAGTGTTTTCAAAGATTAAATAAAACTGATAAATCCTTAGCCAGTCTTAACCAAAAAAGGGATAAAAAGACTCAAATCCAGACAATTAGGAATTTAAAAAGTGAAATAACAACACATCCTGCAGAAATCCAGATAATCACTAATACCTATTTCAAGAAACTGTATTCTAATAAGGTGGAAAACAGGGAAGAAATGGAGATTTCTAGATACATATGAGTTACCTAAGCTGAACCGAGAAGATATAAAAATTCTAATTAAATCAATATCAATGAAATTGAAGGTGTAATTAAAAATAAAAGCCCACACCTTGATGGATACAATGCTGAGTTCTATAAGAAATTTAGAGAATACCTAATGCTATTTCTTCTCAAAGTCTTTAATGAAATTGAAAGGGAATGAATACTCAGATTCATTCCTGGAAGCAAGCATTACCCTGATATCAAAACCAGAGAAGGATCCAACCAAAAATAGAGAACTACAGGCCTTTCTCCCTAATGAGCACAGACACAGAAATCCCCAGTAATATACTGGCAATCAGAATGCAGTAAATCATCAAGAAGACTATACACCATAACCAAGTAGGATTCATCCCAGGGATGCAGGGATGGTTCAACACACAAAAATCAACACAAGTCCCTGCTATACCCCTGCTGGGAATATACCCAAAAGAACTTAAAAACTCACATTGGAAAGACAGATGTACACCCTTGTTCATAGCAGCTCAGTTCGTGACAGCTCAATCTTGGAAACAACCCAAATGTCCATCAACTGGAGAGTGGATAAAGAAGATGTGGGTTTTTTTACAAAATGGAGTATTACTCTGCCATAAAGAATGACAAGATCGATCCATTTAGGTACAAATGGAGACATCTGGAGGATATACTAATAAGTGAAATCAATAGATCACAGATAGACAATTCCCGGATCTTCTCTTTGGCATGAACACTTGTAGATGCAAATGAGTTCTAGAAAGTAGGACAGCTTTTATAGAGTGGAATATTTCTATAGGAAACTTGGTGTGGGAATGTGATGAGGGGAAGGAATAAATATGATACAGAAAGAAAATAA
>PVIC010013931.1:0-37364 GCA_004025085.1 Thryonomys swinderianus | reverse complement strand
CTAGCGTGGGGTCCCCCCACTGTGCGCCTGTGCCCGAGGCCCTGCACACGCCGCTCTGCGTCCCAGGGCGCGGGCCACGTCCTCCTGCTCACGCACTTCACATCTGTGCTAATCGCCTGCGATGGCACCGTGCTGCCTCCCCTTCCACTCGACACATTTGCTCCAGCTTGTTTTTCCTCCCCGAAGACGTATTTTTAATAAGGACTCTGTTTCATCTTCTCCTCTCTGCCCTCCCCTGGGAGGACATCTGGCCAAACACACAGATGCCTACTACAAAGGGACCCTGCTGGCTCCGGAGCTGGGGACCCACCTCCTTGAACCTGGACGGTCACAAAAAACACTGGAGAGACAGATCCCCCTGTCACCAGCCTTTGTAGTGTTTGTTTTCTTAGCGTTACTTTCCAGAGACTGGGACTTTGTTCCCATGGGGGTGGGCGGGGCGGCGCCCAGTGCTGAGGACAAGGAGCAGCCCGGGAAGCAGGAAGTGGGCAGTGAGCAGCTCATGCCTTTACCACCCACAGATCCGCTTCTTGGAAAGCCTGGCCCGAATTGCACGTCTGTGACGCGCCAGCCCTGGCAGGAGGCCCCAGGTCCCAGCCATCCGGTCCGTTTTCCTCCTCTGCCATCTCCGCCGCTCCAGCCGCTCCACTCTTGGCTCCTGGTCTGAATGTGTTTTCAGGGTCCAAGTCTGTGTTACTCAAAAGACGCTGCGGCCGAGATGCCAGACTCACTTGGGCTGACTCGGCGAGCGGCGCACGGAAGTTACGAGAGCCTGACAATTCGGTCCCCGGTGTCCGAACCCAAAGTTGCCCGTGTTGCCCTGTTTCTGGTAACACACGCTTCGGGAACGACGCGTGGGGGTGAGGGCCCCGGAGCGGCGTGGGCGCGGGGTACCTGAGGCCCTGCAGGGGTGACGCGCAGGCCAGAGCTCAGCAGCGAGACTCCTTCGCTGCGGTTCCCCAAAGCAGCCCTCCCACGCGCTGTGGTCCAGGCTCCGGTCCAGCCTGCTTTCCAGTCCCCGGAGAGAACGAAGGGCCCTTTGCCACCGTCTGTTCCCACGCTGTGCGGCGCTGGAGATGGCTCTGTCTGCCGCCCCGGCCAGGCTGACCACCCTTCCCTGGCAGGGGCCTGGGCTGGGGTCAGGGCCACCCTGGGCTGTCCTCACATGCAGCTCCACGCCGCTGTCACACAGGCCATGTTACCAGAGAGAAGCTTCAAAAGCTGGGAGATTGCGAAATCCAAGAGACCACAGATTCTGATCTGAGATTGGAGTGACCGCTTCATGTGGTTTTTCTGCAGTTACTAATCTACTGCCTGGTGGCACATATTCCCATAAACCCAAGAGAATGACTTGGCCCGGACAGTAACTGATGATTCAAATAAATTCCTATATGTAATTAAATGGCCTCCAAAGCAGCAAAACAGTCAGCACCAATGTCTTGGTGGGTTGCTTGAGTGTTAGGCAACATCGCTAGAAGAAAAATTAAATGCAAAAGCCACTTTATCCCCCAGTAATTAGCCTTTCCTCATTACAGGGGCCATTTACTCTGTGATGAGATATGGCTTTAGTTAGTGCAATTTTTTTTATTAGTGAGTATTTAGTTTCCCGAATACAAAGCCCAGCAGTGGACACTTTATTATGCCAAGTTTCCTAAATGATGTGCAGAGTCACGAAAGTGGAAGCGGGACAAGAACTGGCTATGGAACCACTTTTTATGCAAAACAAATGAAGCCTCACAGCAACTCTGTGTCCATAAAGGTGAATTCAAGCCAGAAAACGTACTTAGGAGGGAACGTTATGAGTGTGCAGACTCTTCAGGGATCATTCTTAAGAGTAACATTCTGCATATTTAGCAAGCATATAATTGTAGTGCTTAAATATTTACTTCGCATATATAAAGAGAAAAGCAGGCAGTTCTGGTTTGGTTTTAATGCTTTCTAAAACGTGTGTTTGATTTATTTAAAATTTATAATTTATATTGTGCCTACTAGAAAAGAATTGTTGTAGGCAAAAATCCAGATGTGGCAGTCCCACTCGAACGCATAGTGTCTGCCGGAACGCAGGGAGGGTCTCAAGAGCGCCGCTGGTTTGCGGCGGTTTTAGACCCGGAGTCCTTTCCTGTCCGAGCTGTCCACAGACGCCCTCGCCGGGGAGGGCGCTCACCCCGCTTGGGTCGCCCCTCCCCGCTGGACCCCTCCCGCTGGCTCTCTTCCTGGACTTCTCATTCTGTGGGCGCAGAGTGAACTGTCAGCAATCCTGACGACACATGGGCGGGCTTGACGACCCCGTTTTCCTGACCGCCACACAATAGCCTTCTGTGATGAGGCACTCAATCCGCTCACTGAAAGAACGCAAGAAAATTCAGCTCCAACTCGGGCCATCCGAGTCCCTTGTATAACTGAGACAGACGCTTCTGGGCATTTGGAGAAGTGCCTGACTTCTCTTCAGGGGGTGATATTTCGCTGTGGATGTGAATGAAAGAGGAATTGCTGAGGACAACTGCTGTCCCCAAGGGCCTGATAAGAACCAGTTTCCCCTCCTTGTTCTTACGGTCCCTCTCATAACCTGGCGGAGCGTGAATTCTGACCCTAACTTTATAGATCGAAGAAAGTAGAGGGTCCAGGACTTACGTCTCGCAGCCAGGAGAGCGGCTAGGCTGGGAGCTAAGCAGAGATCTCTTGCCTGTTGCTTCTGTGTGCTTACAGACAGGGCAAGATGAAGGGTGGCTCACTAGACGGACCGACAGACTCTCACTGGACGGATCCTGTCAACATAAACAAGTACCAAACAACCTTTCCCATGCTGAGAGGTAACCCTTCTCCAAGATGAGCAGTAAAATGTAGTCTCCAGTTAACTGTTCCAAGCCCAAGGCTTCTGCGAGCTGTAACTTCTCTCTTACCACCTGTGCCGCGATACCTGGGGAGCAAGGTAATCCTTCCACCTAAATAAAGTTCCTTCTTCTAAGAGAGGTCGGGGTCAGCCGGGAGGTTTGGCTGACAATTATAACCCACAAGGCTGAGGACGTTTTCGTAACAGGATGGGCTCGGAAGATGTGGTAGCTTTATTCTTCTAAGGCAAACCATGGGACGTGCAGGGGCCTCCGTCAGCCTCAGCCGGAAACCAAAATAAGAACTGAACTTTCCTTGGCAAATCCATCTGCTACAGTAAAACAGGAACCGCTGAAGCAGTCTCCCGTGGCCCGTCCATCTAGGGAACTGGATAACTGCTGGGGCTCGAGCCTACAGGAACCGAGCAGGGGGTCAGCAGGGAGGAGGCACAGGGAGGACTCACCAAACAGTGATGCAAGATCAACTCATCACTACCTCACTACCCTACCCCCAACAGAACTGATCTGAAGCACATTGAAGTACCAATGCTGCCGTGAGCCCTGGCTGGGAAACCAGAAATCTGCAGGAACTCTGTGCTGCTGCCCTGAACGGTTGGCCTGGGGCCTGAGAGGCGCTTCCGAGGTGCCGCAGCTCGAGTCTCCGGCCTGCCCGCACTGGCTGGGGTTTGGCTTTGCTGACTCCCACAGATCACAGGCCGCCAGACAACACCTGCTTCGTCAGGCTCTTTTCTTGCTACATCACATTTATTTGTTTATTTAAGGTGTCAGTGTGATGGGTAAATCTCAGGGTACCTCTGCCAGCTGAGCTCCCCCAAAAGGGCTGCTCATTTCCCTGACTCCTGAAACTCAGTCTGATAGGATGGAAATGAGAAAAGAAAGCCCCGCCCACCCCTTGGCTCCGGTGCTGCTGCCCTTAAAGAGCCGCTTTGGGGACCACAGAGGGTCTGAGCAGAGGCGGCTTTCCGGCCCACCGCGCATGAGGCCCTGACACCCGCTGCAGGAAGTGATGTCTGAGCCGCCTCCCTCTTACATGGGCTGGCCCGACATGCCTCTCCTGGTATTTGTGTATTTCTTTAAGTGAAGACTACAGGAGGATGCTTAGCATTGAGAGAAAAGCCAAGACAGACAGATTTTACCATAGACAGAATTCAGGGTGGTTATTAGTTCCTGCACCCACAGCAGTCTCAGTCCTGATCCTTCATGAGAAACTGATCAATCATCTTGAGAGAAAGTCAACAAACAGTGAGGAACCTGTTGTACAAACTGCGGCCCCCGGAGGCTAAGAAGGAAGACAGCCCTGATTCGCCCACGCCCCACGCCCCACTCCCCACTCCTGTGCTTGTTGCAAAAGCTGGATGAATGGGGGTGGGGGGGAGGGGTGCGACGATGACAATGGACAGACGGATGGACAATCGTCTCATGGGTTAGACAGCTATGATTTTCACAGTCAAAGAAATGACACTGAAATAAAAACGAAAAATCTCTCAGGAAAAGTCAGAAGGCCCACATGAATTACAACAGAATGTAAAGTGAATGGGAAAATGGATGCTTACTAAACATTTCCTGCCAAAGAATTCATAAATGACACCTAAATTTAGAAAAGTATTTAAAACTAACTAGATAAAAACATGCAACCCAGATATACAAAGTGACTTTTTTTCAGACACAAGAGGTGTTAAAAGGGGAGGGGGTGTTGAGACAAGGTCTTGCTATGTAGTCCACGAACTCACCTTGAACTCTCTGTATTGCACAAATTCACGGTGCTCCTCCTGCCTCAGGCTCCCAAGTGCAAGCTTTATAGGCGGGGAACACCACTCCTGGCTAAGAAAGGATTTCTAAAGAAAACCTGAGCCCACAATTCCCCATAGCTTCATCAGGGCTGTGGCTCCAGCCACTCGACACCGAGAACCAACTGTCTTTCCTCCCAAGTCCCTGTTCAGTGACTTGACACTGTATGTGGGAAGCGGTTGTGCGAGGAATATTTGTGCGGCAGAAGTGTGCGCAGCTCCAAGTCCAGGCCTCTGCCTCTGGAGCAGCGCCTGCTTGGCTTCCTGCAACTGACCCATCACATTTAAATAAACCCAACAACTGCTCTGTGCACATAAGCACGGGAGACGTTCAGGGTCACTGACGGCACCGAGCCAGACGCAGGAGAGATTATAACAGAGCAGAGTTCCTTCCACACCCTCAAGGATAGAGGAGGCCTCACATGAACTTCTAGTAGCAACCTCTCCACACAGTAGATGTTCTACATTGCAAACGTCCATAGAAATGCAGCAAATTCCAAATTCATAATCTCTGCAGGAAGGAATAACCTTAGCATCCCAGGGATGCTGATGATGTTTAAGATTCAATTCCCAGGACTGGGGATTTAGCTCAGTGGTGCTGCCCCTGCCTCACAAGCACAAGATCTTGAGTTGGATACCTGGTACTGAAAAGAAAAAAACAAAGAGATGCAATTCCTACACGTCTGTCCAATCCACAGCTACACGCTCATCTTAACTCTGGCCCACTGCACGGAAGGTGCATTTCCGCCTCACGTGGCGAGGACAGACACAAGGACTGTCTGAGCCGCTGCCCACATGTGGTTCCCCGGTGAGGTTGAGACCAAGCCCAAATGAACTTGAGGGCACATCTGGTTTAGAGTGAGGGACCCCAGAGAAATGGAAGCCCCATCAAGTAGACAGAAAAAAACAGAAATCCAGGTGTCCAAAGGGGGCAGAAGCAGAACGAAGCAGCCGAAGCAGACCCAGAAAATGAAGGAGAATTTCAGAGTCACACAGCTGTGCTGCTGCTCAGCATGGAAGCCTTCTGAAACTGAGCTGCGATACCAGAGGATAGTAAAACTGGGCCAGGGACACATGATTCTGGAAACAAGTGGATAATGGAGATCAGAGATAAAACACATACACATTTTCATATGGCACGAACTTCTCAGGGTCAGACCACTTCCCTGTAGTTTACGCTCAAGGAAATCAATGATATTTTCCAAATGGCCACACAGCTCCTGATTTGGTTTCTCCAGGGATGAGCAGCTGAGAGAGAGGGGGCTTTGGCTGAGGACTTCACGTCATCACATGCACACTGAGCGAAGGTGCCCCCCACCGCCCTGGTGGATGTACAGCCTGGAGTCAGGGGCACACTCGAGTTTATTTCTCGTCTGCAGCATGTATTTTCATGTAGCTTCGACACAGTGAGCTCATTCCTTCCTGTTTGTTAAAACATGCCGGAGTAAGGAGTCCTTCCCATAAGAAGAGGCACTCGCCTTGAGGAGGCCACCACACAGCAGGACCCCAGGCCCAGGCGACACCTGCCCGGCCGAGGAGGCGCAGTCCAGCCTGCTAGCCCCTGTGCGGGAAAAGCGAGGGGAGGCCCGCGTCCCCCCGGTGCAGCCAGCTGTGTCCTCTGAAACACAGAGGCAGCACTATCGCCTTCCCTGCACACTGCACAGCCCGAAGAGGAACTGAAAAGAAAGATTCAGTGATTCGCCACACGTGCTTCCTTCCTAAATGAGCACTAAAATTACCTCGAGACTTTACAGCTCCCGCCCACGCCCGCTCCTTCCTGTGGGCCGCAGCAAAGCCGGTCCAGACAACCAAGCACCGGAGATGCGACCGACCGGTTGCCCTGAAACAATCTGCCACCTTCGACAACACTTAGGGGAAACAGCACCTAATAAACAACACCTAGTAAAGCAAAGGAACATTCACCGTGGTCACAGGGAAAGGCCCGCTTACAGCAGCCGTCATGACAGTGCTTATAAAATTAGAAGCCCTAATTTATTAGGGCATATAGAGCCCCAGATGAGCGCGTGACTGTGCATTTACTGAACTGCATCCATAGGACGCTGCACAGAAGTCAGTCCTCGAGGCCTGAGTCTGGCGGAGGAGCATCTGTTTCCACTCCCGCCTACTCCGCGGCTGGGCACAAATCATGCCCGAGAAGTGTTTATCCAAGCAGCGCTGAAGAGCCAGGCTCCAGGAGGCCCTGCAGCTCGGGGAGGCCCTTCTTTTCCGAGGCTCCTGCTGCCCAGCTCTGGGTAGGATGGAAAGGATCAGAGCGGGGAGAAAACAAATTTTGTTTTTAAATAAGGCTAAGAGCAGAGTTGTGGTTCTGGGACGGGGGGGGGGGGGGGGGGGGGGGGGGGGGGGGGGGGGGGGGGGGGGGCCAGCAGCTGGGCGAGGGCGAAGACAGGCTGCAGCCACCGCAGGAGCGCCCCGACGGCGGGAGGGCGTCCGTGTCGTGAGAGGCTGGGGCCCCAAGGTGCTGCCTGCTGGGACCTCAAGGTGGGACGGACTAGAGCAGTTAGTGATAAAGAGCAAACCAAGCTCCGGCCACGCTCGTGCGAAAGGACAAAGTCGGTCAAGGGCACCGGGGAAGAAGTCCTGACCTTGTCGCCGCTCGGGTTTTTCCATCACCCCGGGGATTATACACATAGTGCCAGGGTCGGACCCAAGGCCCCCGCTTGCCAGGCAAGTGCTCTACCATCTGGCTGCACCCCCGGCCAGCACTAACATTTTTACACCTGCATCGTTGGTTGGCCGGACGCCCTTCCCTCCGCTCAGAACTGTGAGCCACACGGTGGCCCCGCTCTCCCGGTCTGTGCCCACCCCCGGCTCTGCGAGGCTGAGTTTGGACAATCTTGGCAATCTTCTCTGGCAGAGGCACTTCCGGGATCTTTTTCGGTCTCAGCTCCCTTCCGCAAGACACACAAAACAGGTACAGACTGAAGAGGCCCAAATGACTCCATTCGTCTTGTTTTTCTTACTGACTGTGACGCTGGGGGCCAGGGACCTCCTGGGGACCAGGCAAATGCTCTTCCACTGGGCCACACTCCCAGCCCTGACTCTGTTCATCTTTCCTGTTTCTGTTAAACGAAGCATCACGGATCCAAAAGTCACCAGGCCAAAGCTGGGAGCAGATGACTCAAACCTCTGAAACCGGTACAGAAGGAGCCGGAGGGGGTTACATCTGAAACGGTGTTATTTACTGACACTGGATAACATAACTCACCTGTGGGGATTCAAGGTGTACCTGGGACTTTTCTTCCAAGGAGACATTTAATGTTGTGACACAGGAGTGTCATGCATGCCTCACAAAGGGGGCTCCAACTTTAGTTTGATATGCCAGGGAAAAAAACGCTTCTGACAAATAATGCTTCTGCATCCGATGGAAAGCACAAATTCTCCATCTTTAAGGAAACAAATTACAGCTCTGTTGCAAAAAAAAAAACCACCAAAAACCAAAAAACAAAAAAAGCAACAACAAAAAGGCTTTTTTGTGAAATGTTGTTTTTGGAGCAAGGCTCTTTATTTCCCTGTAAGCAGGATGACAGTGAAATGATGGTGGTGCACAGGAACACAGCCTGCGTCTGTCATGAGAACCTTTGTGGTTTTCCTTTTTTTTTTGAGGCAGGGTCTCGCTTTGTAGTTCAGGCTGGCCCTGAGCTCACTATGGTGCCCAGGCAAGCCGCTGCGAACTCAGCAATCCTCCTGTCTCTGCCTCCCGAGTGCTGGGATTACAGGCATGAGCCACCACACCCAGCACTGTGGTATGTGGCATTGATTGCTGGTGGGTGTGAGTCACCCCGCCCAGCATTATATGTGGTTACTGGGGATCGAACTCAGGACCTTGTGCTTGCTAACCCTCTGGCCCTGTGGTTTTCCTCTTTTTAAATTTCCTTCTTGATGAAAAATGAGAAGTTTTTATGCCACCAAAGAACAAATACACAGACCCCTGTATGCCCTGGTACTGAGAATCTACATCACTGATCGAGCGCCATGGTCCCGGGGCTCAACTGGTCAAGCTTGCCTCTGCCACACTGGGCAGACCACGTTCAGGGCCGTGCTTGGCGTCTCTCTCACTGCTTCTGCCTGGTGAGGGGTCAGATGCCTCCGCACGACCCGTGGCCGCAGGGAAACGGGCTGGGACAGCACCAGTCCTGTGTCCTCAGCCGCGCCGACGGAGGTTGGCACTGCTTGCTGTGAGCACGGTCTGCACACGAGTATGGACCATACACAGCACGTGGTTTGCTCTCCGGGACGCAGGACCAGCCATTCTCAACAAATCCTTTCGCTGGCTTCTGTGAATTCCAGCTAAGAACGCCTGCGGACTAACCTGACCCGGCGGAAACAGGTATGGGAGCACTCCAGCGACCGGACGGAGGACCCCGAGAGCACCTCTCAGTGCCTCCATGCGTCTGTGGGTGAGCACCGACAGGCGGTGGACACGCTCGGTGGACACCGTGTCCCCGTCCAGCGGGAATACGTGCCAGTCTCAATCCCAATGTTTCACACCACAAAAATCTTCTTTTTCAGGTTTTAGGATATTTACATGTACATATAATGAGATAACTTTGGGATAAGGCTCAAATCTAAGCATAAAATTAACTTCAGCTTCAGGAGGATTACAGCAGGTTTGAGCCCAGTCTGGGCTACAGAGTGAGTTCAAAGCCAGGCTGGACTACACAGTGAGGCCTCATCTCAGAGAAACAAAGAGCTGTATGACCATCCTATACAGCATGGCCACAAAGCCTCAGGCTCAATAGTTTTAGTAAGCCTATGTTCTGGCTGTAGCCCTGCATGTGTGTGTGTGTGTGTGCGCGCATGTGCACGCATGTGTGTGTAATTTTCCCCAATGGCATCATGTCGGTGCTTAGAAAGTGTCAGACTGGGGACGTTTTGGGTTTCAGACTTTGAGATGAGGGATGCCCAACCTGAGTTTCTATTCCCTGTATTGCTGGAAAGGGGCCGCCATTCTACTTTAACTGTTCCCTATCCCCTTTCTGACCTTGTCCCTTCTCTCGCCTATGGGCCTTGCTCCACAGAGGACCCGGAGGATGGGGGCTTCCAAGCACCTCGGGCCTCGGCTCCTGTTTCAAACCACTTGGCCCTTGTGCATGTGCGTGTGCATGTGCGTGTGCATGCGTGGAAAGCACGGCCAGAACCAGAGGTGGTTCAAAGGCCAGGAAGAGTGCAAGAGGACAAATGATCTAACACACGGAATTCCTGGCGATTAAAGTCAACAGCAAGGAGGCAGAACAGACCTTTATAAACGCACATCTTGATGTCTTCCAAAAGACATTCCATGACTTCCAGCAGGCTGTACCTTAGCTTTCTAGCCTGGGAGTGCCGTGAAAAACACCCATCAGGACAAGATGTCACGATGCTCACCGCAGTGTGGCACATAGGGCTGGTGGCCGAGAGAGCCATCGGGGGGGGGGGCAGACCATGCGCATGCCTCACCCCACCTAGTCACCCACTTGAGGAGGCGCCCGGGCCCCGGAACTACCTCGGACCTGCGGTTCCGAACTGACCTTCAAAAGAAGGACGAAGCTATCAGGGTTCTTTCCTGCCAGAACTCGTAGGTGTTCCTAAGTTTTCTGGTTCCTGGCTACACGTATTCCACTCACTCGCCCTCTGCCCCATCCCGGGAATCAGTCGCCGGCCCTGGCGGTGCAGCACAGCGGCGCAGGAGCTCGGCGAGGGTGGAATGCAGCGGTCTCTGCAGCCAGCTGAGCAGCAGCATCGAGGCAACCAAGACACCACCCAAGAGAAGAGAAGAGGCTGGATGCAGATATGGGGGAAGTTAGACGAAGTTCCTCTGTTTTAGAATCAACAAGTACAATGTCGCTGGTGGAGGCCCAGATGTCCCGTTAAGAAACTTCAACCTTCTCCAGAAGCCGGCAGCTGTCCTCATGGGAACCAGCAGGAGCAACAGCTGCCATGAATGAAGTGTCTTTTCTCACATCTGGCTGCATCTTGATCATGTCCTGCCTCTGCCCAGACCCCTCTGGGAGCTTCCTGTCCCACTAAGAGCTGGTCCACAAGGGCCCACACTGTCTGCCCCACCCTGGCTGTACCCCCCTTTGATCCAAGCTACATCACCCTCGTCTGTACCTAGATCATACCAGGCTTGCTACCCCAGGGCCTTTGCATGTACAGTCTCCTGTGCCTCGGACTCTGACTACCTACTTTCCCGGCTCTCCCTGCATTTTCAGGTTTTTACTCCAATGTCACCTTCTCAGATAGGCCTTCCTTAGTTATACTTTTGAAAAATACAACCCTCTCATCCCTAACCTCCACCTCCGTTTCCTCCTTCACTGTTTTATTCTCACAGCTTACCGTACTATCTTCTGGCCTCCTCCGACAAGGCCAGTTCCACGCCGTCAGGGACCCCCACAGATACAACTGTCCACATCTCACTGGGTGTCGAAATCAGACCCAAGAACAGCACACGCTGTCTACTAAGGCTCTGTGACATTTGCTAATATTTTATCCTGTCTTGAACTTCACGGTAAACCCGACGGGCAGTTGTGATTACGTTCTTACAGAGCAGGAGAGCGAGGTAATAACGCAGCTGGTTCCGTGTTGTTTGTGCCCATCGCCCTTGCTGTGGAAACCCTGGGACACAGCAGAGGCCGAGACCCGTTCTTTCAGAATCGACTCTGAACCCACGGTGCCCGAGATGCCCGGGGAGTGGGCGGGAATGAAGGCCCTGGCACCAGTGGGCGGCTCTGCAGCACTAGGGTCATTCTGCTCGCTTCCTAACCTCACCAAAAAGTGTAACTGAGCCTGCCAATTAAAAGCTGTTTTCATGACCCAGAAAATCTAGGGATTGGCGACACTTACTTTAAACAGTCATTCCACCATAACAGGAAAAGAGGTGGAGCAGAGAAGTTTATTATAACAGCTGCTTTCATACCCCAAACAAGGCTGGGCTGTTTTTGGCAGGCTGGACCATAGTAGAGTTGGCAAGACTCTGACAGGCTGCATGAGTTTCCTTTCAAAAGATCATTTTGCTTCCTTAAAAAACCCAGCGTGTCCTGCAGGATGTACGTGAACTGCAGATGTTTGCCCCTCTGCCCCCTGGAGTGTCCGCCCTGCCAGGGCACGAGGCCGCGGATGGCAAAGATCTTGGTCAGAACCAGCATTTCCTTTAGAAAAGCTGTGAAGCTCTCTGAGCCCCGCACCCTCGCTTCAGGGTTTCTGTGAGGACCAGGGCCCGGCGGACAGAGCCTGGGCACCGCTGAGCACCACGGGCAGCTATTGTGGCGACATGGTCACTGTGGACTTCAGATGGCAAGAGGCCACCGGGTCCTGGCTCCTTCTGAGAGTTGCCAGTGTGCCAGCTGCATGCTACACAGAATGTAAAGCACAGGCCGTCTTCGTACGCACCTGAAGTGAAGGGCCGTGGCACCCCTTTCCCTGTGATCCCCCCAGTGGGCGAGAACGGAAGAGGATGGAGTCAGCCCCGCCCCACACGTGTCCCTCCCCCCGGGGTCCCACGCCAGAGAAGGGGCCCCGGGACCGGGAATAGGCCAGCCTGGGGGGTTTGAACTGGAAATCCTACAGGAAGCGCAGCCTCGTGGCCGCAGGGGCCGGGCAGCCCTTCCCCTCCACAACACCCGTTGCTCAGCAAGCGCCTGAAACATCTCAGGGCTAATGGCTTCCAGATGGCAGAAGAACAGTGACCAGTGCAGGACAAACGCAACCCACGGGGGCCCCGGCTCCGGTGCCCATTGGCCCTGCTGCTGAGCCCCAGATTCGGACTGGAGCCCAGCAAGTTTGGATCCCGGCCGGATGGCATGCCCGGGTGGGCGTGTCCCAGAGCCAGCTCCCTGCCCCTGCGGGCACTCCTCGGCATTCAGCCCCAGGTGGTATAGGGTCCCTGCTTACAGTAAGGTGCCTCCAGAGCAGTGGGGTTGTGGTAGAGGAAACCTTGGGCCATTACTGGCAATTTTGAAAATCTATTTTTGATTTTTGAAAGCTTTTAAATCCTCTGTCTATTCAGAGCCTGAACTTGGACACTTGCTCTCCAGAGAGGCGGAGAAGCTGGTGAGCAGCCCAGGAAAGACAGGATTCGGATTCAAAGGCCACGAGCAGCTGGGCCTGGAAGAGCAGCCCTCCCGGGCAGGAGGGGGCGAGGGAGGGCGCAGGAGGGGCCTGGCCTTAGCCCCACGAGGTCCACTGGGGTGCTCAAGTAGCCCACGGGCCAAACAGACTAAAGGGAGACAGCACAACCGCGCACATCGCCAGCTAACGGCGCTGGAGGGTGATATTCCGGAACAGTTAAGACTATGCCCAGAGGACGGCGAGGGGCAGAGAGGGTAGCCAGGATGCTCCCCGCAGAGCACCAGCCCTGCCCGCGTCCCAGCAGACATCACACCCACAGCAGAGCACTTCTGAGTGTGCGGAGCGCCCCAGAGCTGGCGACACACTTTCCACCGCTGACGCGAGCTTCCGCTGCCTGGCTTTTCCCGGACGGCGCCCTGCCCCGTGTGGATCGGGCTGCAGCAGCAGACCAAGTTGGGAAGTTAAAAAAAAAAAAAAACCAGGTTTTAAATAAAAGTAGGTATTCCACTGCTTGAAGAAAACAGCTGCAACAACAGGCCAGCGCAAAGATGGGTGAAAACCCCGAGGCCTCTGCTTGGTGAATCGCAACAGACTCAGTGGCCACTGGTCCTCGGCCAGTGGCCACCATCAAGTCCTGCAGGGCCTGGCAGGCGGGGGAGAGAAGGCGCAGCAAACAGCGGCCGAGCCGGCGTCTAGGCGCTTTCCAGAGGCAACCGCAGCTGCCGCCGGCCCCTTGCTGGTCACAGCCTCTGCGCTGCTCCCACGGAAGCCCGGTGCCGCAGGCCTGCGGTTACCTGACTCGTCCGCTCAGGCCCTTCTTTTCTATGTGACAGACTTGGTGCCGACTTGCTTTGTCTCTTCTTTCGCTGCCCACACTGTAGCCCTCCCGACTCTCAGCTGCCTGTCCCTCCTTCGCCCGTGTGCCGCCCTCCACTCTCAGCAGCTCCTTCACTCCTCTTGGTTTCTTTCCTGCCAGCGGTGCCTCAGGACCTCGACACCCACATGTCCACGGTCAGCACCCTCGGGTGGGTTGGAGCAGGACGTGGTAGGTGTGCGTGGTTCCTTCCCTGACGCACCGTTCAGCAGACGCCATCTGGCTGCATCGGCCAACCTTCCTACCACAACGCCAGGGCTTTCTTAGAAGAGCTTAAAAAGCCCAAATGTTCACTTCCTCTGAAGCAGACCCATGCTGCCCACAATTTTGAAAAAGTGAGGAAACATGAACATCACAGAGGGAAAAAGGAAAAATCATAAAGGAACAAAGAGCAGAAGGGTAGACCCGACTTCAGACTGATGACTGTATTCAGGTCAGAGCTCAAGATTTAAAAACCGTGTCTTGCCAGGTGTGGTGGCTCACGCCTGTCATCCCAGCACTCAGGAGGCAGAGGCAGGAGGATTGCTGAGTTCGAGGCTTGCCTGGGCTACATAGTGAGCTCAGAGCCAGCCTGAACTACAAAGCGAGACCCTGTCTCAAAAACAAAACAAACAAACAAACAAAAACTGTGTCTTAATGGCCCACTAAATCGTGTCTTCCGTGCTCCTGCCACAGGTGTGATTTGGGGGGAAGGGCCCAGCCCGGAGGGGCTCCTGAGTCTGTGTGCACGACGGCTCACTTGAGTGTGCCAAGCGGCCAGTCGGGAAGGTGGCCAGCCAAAGGTCAGGCGTGCGGCGGGACCGTTCATCAGCCCGACACTGAGCACGCCCAGGACCACAGCCATCTGCTAGCTCTGCTTGCAAGACCGGATTGAGAAGGCACCCCACAAAACCACAAAGGAGAACAGGAAGCTCCATTTCCAGAGGAAGAAGCAAAGATTTCTACCCAGAGCTGAGGAAAGAGCTTTATTCTTATTTTTTTTTCCAGTGATGAAGACAGAATCCTACTTCCTTCCAACTTGGGGTATTTTTAGCACACGTGCCTCAGCACTGCCGCCCAAGGGTCTGGCCTGTCTCTTCCTTGGTCTGAGGCCGACTTCCCACTGCCAGAGTATGAGACACAGCACAGCACAGAAGGCTTTGCGAGGGGCCCTCCATGCGCGCACCTGCAGCCCTTCCCTGCAGCCCGTGGCTCCAGCTCGGGAACTTGGAGCTTCGTGCCTCGCTCGCCTGCCTGGCCAGGCTTCGCTCTCCCCTCGGCGCCCGCCCCTGCAGCCGCCTCCCCTTTAGGGCTCCCTCTCTCGCAGCCACCCTGGGCCACTTCCGTCTCATGGGAGTCAGGACTGGACCGTCACAGGAAGTTCCCCGAGCCCATGTCTACCCTGATGGAGCACGCACTGGAATTCTGTGCGTCACTAGGGAGGCTGCGGCGGGGGCACTTGTGTCCAGGAGATGAAGACCAGCCAGGCCACACTGTAAAACTTTGTATCAAGGGTACACACACAACACACACACACACCACCACCACCACCACCACCACCACCCACCACCCACAAAAACCCACTGGAAACATGATAAAACATGAACCATAAAGACATAAGCACAGCTCTCCCAGCAAGGAACTTACAACTATATTGGTCTTTTATGAACATACAGGAAATCAAGGGACAAACTAATACCAAGTAACAAAAACAAGTTCCATCTCACACAGAGATCGAGCCACCCCAGCCGCACCCACCCCCCCCCACGCCACGCAGACATCACGCCTCCTTCCTTTAGCACAGAGTGCTGGCGAGTGGTGCTTCCCAGCCCTGGCTGCAGGGCAGAGGCGGGTCTCTGCCGTAGGCTGGAGAGTCGGAGGTGCAGCCCAGGTCAGGGCGGGCTCTGGGCATGGCCACAAACCTGAGGAAAGACAGCGGGGGAGGAAGGGACCAATAGACAGACAGAGACAGGAGGCTGAACGGGCAAGCAGGACAGCGCGGAGCCCAATGTCTGCCAGCAAAGGTCCTGTGGCAGGGGAGACAGAGCGGAGGGAAGGGGACAGGAGGTGGGAAGGAGGCTCCCACTGGGTGTGAGATCATGGTTTTTATTTGGACTCGGCAGGACCTCTTTGTAACTAAGAATGAGACTTATAAACCCAAGTGGACCCATTCTTAGTGCCAAAATGAACAAGAAACTTCAGAGTCTCAGTCTGTCACACAGAAGAGGACACTGTTTTGTTTTCCCTGCAATGCCACCAAGGGTGAACTTAGCTCAGTCTAAGAAGTTTCACTCAGGTAAGGTTGTACTTCTAAGGGGCACAGGCTTGCTCTTTCCTGCAGCGTGGGGCAGCGTCCTGAACACCTGTCAGTCCCCACTGCGGTCAGGCAGGCTGCCTCTGCGTGCTGGTGCTTTCTCGACTCCAGGAAGTACAGGTCTTGGTGGCCCTTGATCTCATCAAATTCCAAACACAGAATTTCAGGGGCTCCCCAGAAAGGGGCAGATGCCTGCTCAGGTGGCTGGGGCAGGGAGCTGGCTTTGCAGCAGCCGCTTGGCAACGCGCAGGGCCACAGAGGACACCCTGGCCAGACCCAGGGCCCGCAGCCTCGACAGTCAGCCTGTTCTGGTCCACAAGCCCCGCTCCGAATGAGAACCTTCTCTCCAGATCTTCAGACGGGGCGGCGAGGCGCGACGGAGAGGACACTGTGAGAGCCGAGGCCCTGCCGGAGCCCGGCCACAGACACAGGCATTCGGGCTCAAGACCCTGAGTCCCACTGCGCTCTGCGTCCAGGTGTCTTTGATTCCTGGGGCTCAGTGGCTAGTAATGGACTAATCAGCACGTTTGCAAAATGAAGGGAAAGATTTTGTTTAATTCAGGGGAACAAATCCACCCTAAGCCTGACCAAGTGGGTAAACATAGCTAGGCTGGGACATAGGAATAAGCCCAGGAATATAAAATGCCTAGAGTTCTGCTGCACCAAGAGTTCATTAGAACAATTCAAAGCACGGCAGTAAAAAGCAGCGAGGGTAAAGGGCCTGGCCGGGGCAGCTCCCTAGGAGGGCAGCGGCTGGTTTAGGAGGGCAGGAGCCTGCTGCTGCTGCTATGGCTGTCCAAGTTAATTACTCCTGTGCTTCCCGATGAAGTGAATGGTGTTCTGTTGATCTAGGTCAAACGTTTGGAGCTGACTCTGTCCCCTGACAGTCATACAAAAATACATAGGCACTGTAAGAAAATACTGTTAAAAATAGTGTCCCTTTTTTATAGGCATAACTTAGTTTGCCTTTATTTCTAATGTACTCTAGAGCCAATTCTGGACAAATGGTTTAAAGTGGGAATTTTTAGAAAGATAAAACAAAAATTTTAGTGACCGATTATCTCTGTTTCTTGATTCATGTTATACTTTTATCTTGGGTTTATACAATATGTTTCCCCACAGAGATAATGAAATCTGGCTTCTGGCTTCTGCAACCATTCCTAAAACAATAAATACCACCACACAGCATCACAGCACAGCACAGTCCTGGAAGACTGGTAAAGTGTCACCGGTGGTTTCCAGAACAAAGAGAGGCTGCGAGGAAGGAAGAAACTTTATATGCCACAGTGTATCTGGCACGGCTGAGAGAGGCTGTGTGATTTAATTTGTAAAATAAAATCTTTGGGAGAGTAAGGTGCTTCTGGATGGCATTTATCAGATGTCCTTTGAAGTTGATCTCATTTCAGAGGAGTGAGTCAGAGCCAGCTGGAGAGAGGGTGGGCACACCATCCGGGAAGAAGTTAGGGTTACCAGGGAGCCCTGCAGGGCCCAGCGGGGAGGACCTCGGGCCTGGGAGGAATGGGCCCATCAGGACACTAACTGTAGACCCACGGAGCCTTCAGAGCAGGGCCTTATCCCCCATGTTTCCCGGCCCCTGTCTGTCATCAGTGAAAGCCCTAGAAGGGGTTGGGGAGCTGCTCAGTGGTACCGCGCCTGTGTTCGATCCCCGGTAATAAACAAACTGAGAAAGCTCTTGAAGGTTCTTCATCACCGCTTTAGCGCTACAGCGCAAACTTCTCCTAGACAGTGTCCCCTTCTGTCACCTATTCCATACTGGCAAGATCCAACGGATCCAACACAGAGTGCCAACCGTGCAGGCCACCTGCACAAAGCACTGAATCAGTCTCCAGGTCAGCAGGATCCATGGGTGACTCCTGTGCCCCTGGAAGCAGGAGAAGCGGTGTCTTAAGAGATCCTAGTCTCTAAGCCCTCATTTTATAGACAGACGCAAAGCTCACAGAAGCTGAGTGATGGCTCAGAGTCACACCACGAACTACCAGCCAGAGGGAAAACGAACATCCCTTGATATTCCATCTGAGAAAACACGGTAGAGGGAGGAGCGGAGAAGGGACGAGGGAAGGGCCGAGTTTGGAAGCTTTGTACACACTTCTGCAACCTCACCTGTGGAATCAGGGATGCTTATAATTCTCTGGTAGTATAATTATGAAGATTCAACAAGAATATGTACAGAAAATGCCTGGTGTGCTCAAAACACTTATGTTTCCATATTTTTTGTTTGGTCCAGCACCTCTCAGGTGCACCTGGCTTCTGGGAGAGGCTGTGCCGCGTCCCACGGCCAGGTGTCTGGATGGGCAGAGAACGCAGACTGCCACCACCTCCAGAGGGTGGGGCCGCGCTGAGCTCTGGGACCGCCCCTGTCCCGTGCAGACCCCTGGACGCTTCGAGCCCTGGTTTCTAGCACAGTGACACTCTCAATTTTGGCAGGTTAATTGGCAGTTGTCAGGCCAGCTGCCTTTTATTGCCAATAAACTTGGGTCCCTGAGAGCCGTGGCCTTAATTATTTGTTATTTCGTTTTCCAAGAGGGATAAAGTACGGCCTGCTTTAAAAAAAGAAAAAAGAAAAAAAAAGTGTCTCTCGCATCAACAGAAGAAACTGAAGATTCACTGAGGCGTCTGTCACAGGGCAGCGACTGGACGCGACTCGCGCAGAGCGTGGCCTCTGAGGCTGTGGGCTCGCACGCTGGCTTCGCCTCACTCTCTGCTCTCACCTGCTTTCCCGCCCTGCCCCGAACCCACACTGACTGGCAAAAATCCTGGTCCTGTCAACGGCAGAGAGTTACGTGCCTCTCCTCGGAGCCTCGTGATAAAATCTCCCGCAGTGAGATACGGCAGCTTGTCCCTCACCAGCCGCTGGACGCCAGGTGCGGCCCTGGGAAACAGTCTCGCGCTTTCTGGAGGACGGCACAAGCGCTCACAGCCCCGACCAAGCCAATCACATTTGCAATGCTTTTAAACCTAACGTGCTGCTAAGAAAATTCGGGACCCTCGTCTCCGGCCCTGGAGTCAGGAAGAAAAAGCATTCTGATGGCCGCAGTCACTACGCAATGTTTTAAAAGCCTCACTGTCTTCTTGGGTTTAGTCCCTTTTCTTACATGGGAAAAAAATTAATAGCACATAAAATAGAATTCTAATGACTTTTCTTCTACATCACCAAGAAATATTCACTTCAGCTGATTATTAGCTCTTTCTAATACTTGGAATCTAGGGAAATAGAGGAATATTTAACCCACAGGAAACACAAAGGTCTGTTTTAGCCGATAGCTTCAGCGGGTCTCCCACAAGAGTTTACTGGGGGATCGGCCAATAGGTGGACAGATATGAAAGTTTCGCCGTCTTTCATTTCTATTTTCTAGTCCAGAGATTAATGAACTATAAAACACGGTCTCATTGGACAGTTGAAGGGATAAGGAACAAAAAAACTGGGTCATAGGCCACATACATAATTGGTTCTTTAAAAAAATCTTAAATAATAATGTTGAAGGCTGTTAGTAGCCTTTAGCTTTCACAATGGTAAAACACAGTAAACTACTCATTATACTATTGTATCATAGTCAAACACTACCTTGCTTTAAGTAGAGGCTTTGTAAAACTGCACCAGCTTACTGTTTTAATCAGAGTTATCTGTGTAATCATGAACTAAACCTGCCTCACTGGATCACGTGCAATGGCTCTTTGGGCCATTAGTCTTAATTAACACGGGGCCATCATTCCCATGCACATCACACGACAGGAAGGAGGGGCTGACGTCACCCACGGCCTCTCAGGAAGAGAGCCGCTCACCAGTTTCCGGGCGTGCGTGGGCTCCCACAACTGTGCCACGGGGTTAAGAACCCTGGGTTTGGTCCGCCGATGTCATTTCATTAGCTACCTGTGGCCGCCACCTCTGGAGCTTGTCTGTCACAGAAATGGCAGCTCGGGGGTGCCGCTGGGGAAAGCTGGCCTGCACTGAGGGTCCACCCGCCGACTGCTGTGCCCCTCGAGGCAGCGTCTGCAGCAAAACTGATTCCTCGGGCCCGTGAGGGACAGACCCCGGGGAGCGCGCTGGCGCTAGGACAACTGGAAGCCCACGGTTTCCCTTTGTCTGAGAAGGAACTCTTGGAAGCGCACGCAAGTGTCCATGCCCACTCGGTCAGCCTAGCCCACTTTCCCCAAGGCGGAGAGGGCCTCTGAGCCTCCCGGAGCCCTCCCGGGCGCAGGGGCCGCATCAGGGCAGCCAACCACAGCGCCCCACACGAGCTCCCTTTCCGGCTCGGCTTGTCTGGTCCACAGCGCCTCTTTCTCCCGAGATGAGGCTCTTCTCCGAGGGAGTCTGAGCGGAGGGGGAGGAAGACAGCCCAAGGGCACTGCTCACACTTGCGGGAAGGGGGAGCCCGGCCCGTCCTCCCAAGCACCCTGACCACTCAAGAGTCCACTGACAGGACGGAATTTACAAGTGATGGAATTCCAGTCAATGTCCTTTTGCGAAAGAATTTATTTCATGCAGGATCAGAACAGAATGTTTGAAGAAAAGGACACCCAGCCCTCTCTCCCTGGCTCTCAATCCTACAGTCAACCAACTACAGATCGGAAGTTTTTTTTTTTTTTTTTTGCTTTTGAGACAGGGTCTCGCTTTTGTAGTTCAAGCTGGCCCTGAGCTCACTATGGTGCCCAGGCAAGCCGCCGCGAACTCAGCAATCCTCCTGTCTCTGCCTCCCGAGTGCTGGGATTACAGGTATGAGCCACCACGTCCGGCCTTGTGGTATGCGGTGTTGATTGTTGGTGGGCGTGTCTCCACGCCCAGCATTCTATGTGGTTACCGGGGATCGAGCTCAGGACCCCGGCACTTGCGAGGCAGGCGCCGGAACCACTGAGCTAACCCTCCAGCCCCGGAGTATTTTTTTTTAAATGTTGCACGTGTATTGAATGCACACAGGTTTTATTCTATCATTCTCTAAGCAACGCAGTTCACACTGTGTTACATGTTAGAAGGACGTGTGCGCATTATGTGCGGAAACGATGTCATTGTATCGAAGGTCTCGGGCACCTGCAGACAGGGTGCCCGCATGCGCGCTCCCAGGGTCGCTCTCTGCGGAAGCCGAGGGACGGCGAGGTCTCCACTTCCCTCACACACGGACAGACGGACAGACGCGGAGTCACGGCGGAGAGTGCCACAGGGCAACTTGAAGGCAGCGGCCCGCGGGAGATGAACGGCAGCCCCTTTGGGACTGCAGTCCACGCACGAGGCCACGGCTAAGCCCACCCTGCTCTGCCGCTGCAGGTTCGGAGGATGCTCCCTCCCGCCCTGAGAGAAGCGGCCGGCTCGGTCGAACCCCGCGAGGGTGCAGCAGGGACAGCACTTCGGAGCTGGGCACCGGCTTCCCGCTCAGGGTCGGAATCACATCCTCAGATCGGCCACGGGGCCGAGGCCACGGCCCTCATCCACCGCTGTCTAGTGACTGGCTTCAGTTCCGGTCAACACCGAAGACAAGGTCCTCGTGGCTATTTTTTCTTGAATATAAAATGCACAAGAAAAACAACAGCAAAACTAACACGCTGCCCGCTCCCTTCTCCGGCTGCCGCCTCAGTGGCTGCCAGGACCTCAGGGCTCTGCTGCCCCTCTGCAGGGCAGGACTCGCGGGCACAGCCACCCCACAAGCCAGGCACAGTGCAGCCCTGAGTTAGAATCTGATTTCAGAGCAGAAACTGCTGTCTGTGGATCTGGGGTTTTGTTCTGTACCCCTGCACCCACCTCAGTGCACTAAGGATCACTCAGCAAATGATTCTTTTCTGTATTAGGGGTTAAAAAGATGATAGAAGAAACCTGTGTATGGATCAGAATTCCCTAAAGATGGGCCTGTTTTCCTAACGCCTGGCCACAGTTTAGCATCAGGTCACAGGAGGCCCCGGGACACTCTGCTGGGACAGACACAAGCCAGTGCCTGTCAGGGAGCCGGGCGCAACTTTATGTCCAGAGAGAATTGGTTTTACTGTTTATTGGGGGGAGGGTGGTTTCTACTAAATCGAGGTGACCCACACTCTTGCCTCGGCCTCCCAAATCCCCACGACCACAGCACCATGCCAGGACATCCAGCTACTCTTATTTTAACTTGAATTTCTGGCTTTATTACAAAGCCATTTCCAAACAGTGAGTTTTCCACACCAAAGACTCTGGTTTGGCTGTCAGAGGGTCTTGTTCCCATCACCTTAGCAACAACTCAACTTCTAACCGCTTGGGGGTGAAGGGGGGAAGCTAGCCAGTGTGTCACTACTTGCTCTGTGTCTTCATGAATTTCCAACGTGTCCCACTGAGAGTGAGTCAGGAGCATGTGTGCGAGCGTAGCTAGAGCGGGCCAAGCAGAACCGTGTGCCCGGACAGAAAGGAGCTCTGGGCTGGTTGCCCTGGTCAGGCTGAGGGCGGGCTCTTCCGGAAATGCCTGCAAGCGATCGCATCGGAGTATCTCACTTGTTCTGTGAAAGCACAGTACGCCCGATGCTGCAGGCCCCACGCTGGGCCAGACGCTTCCCCAGCTGTCGACTGGAGGGCGCTGGGCGGTGCCATCCTGGACACAGGCAGGGCTCAGGTGATCACTGCTCGGGCCAACTGGGAGAAGAGCCCTGACCTCTGGGGCACTAATATACAGCTTAGTGCATGGTGACAGCAGAGACACCTTCAGAGGGAATCAAGAGGGAACAATCTCGACCCACCAGTGCTTCAAGAAGTAAGTAGACACAAGATAGCTCTTTCCTTGGCCAATGAAAATGTAGGCAGGAGGTGGCAGCAATTATTTTTAGCACTTAGAAAAGCCATCCCAATTGCCCCAGTTCAAGTTTATCACTGTATTTTTTGTTTGTTTTTTGTTTTGAGACAGGGTCTCGCTTTGTAGTTCAGGCTGACCCTGAGCTCACTATGCAGCCCAGGCAAGCCTCGAACTCACAGCAATCCTCCTGCCTCTGCCTCCCGAGTGCTGGGATTCTGTAATCCCAGCCACCACGCCTGGTTGTTTATCACTGTATTTATGAAGAATAAGAATTCTTAGGAAGATCTGGCAATTGCATAACTCATAAATTCTCTCATCCTTTGGATAAGCCAGGTGGGCCTGGGAGTGCAGAAAATTACACTAAAAAAGTGGGTGACAGTCTCGGTTCCCCTTCCAAACACACATGCCAACTTGCCAAGTCTTCATTTTCTCATCTCTGATGAGGTAATCCTGTATAAAACTTTTTCGCAGTTAAAATTAAGACACTGGGTAGGAAGGGTGGCCACACGGTGTATACATTATGCTGTTATGTAACTGTGGGATTTGTTATTTGTGTTATGCAAACTTGACCCTCTTCTTGCTGAACATAGGTTTATGGTTTCTGGGCTTGGTTTGTGCTTCACACAATTACTTCAGTTAGTAAGGAAAAGGGGCCAGGTCCCAAAGATCCTCAGCACATGGTTTTACTTCTGAAACACGCGAGCCTCTCTGTACCTCCATCAGCCCAGGGTTCGGAGAAAGCCCAGGGAGTTTATGTAACTACCGGTCCCAAAGCCAGCTCAGTTTGAGTTGGGCCATGGGATTGTACTGTTAGTCTCTAAAGATCAATTGTATGTCTTTCATAATTAAACCCCGTTTGAAATTATTCTCTTCTTCGTTGAGTAACTCAAGATTTAAAATCTTTTGTTCTTGAGGTCTTTGACAGGGAATGGAAGCTCAAGTGTGCTGTCTGCTGTCTAGTGCTTCTTAAAATACCCACTGTAAGAAATAATCCTCATGGACGATTGCCTAACAGATACAAGGGACATCTATTCCTTTAGACACCCTATACCGCATCCACACATAAAGCCAAACCATCAAAAAGAAGCAGGCGTAGGTTGAACTGTTCTGGCCTTGTGTGGAGTTGTGTTACTGACTTGCTCTGAGGGACATGATGAGAAACAGTCCTATCAAAATTGCCAGTGAGGAGATACTCTTGAAGATTTACTCTACCCATATGTAGTCTTCAATGAGAATCAACACAGAAACTTCCTTAGACTTTAGTTCTAGCAGAACCCTGTTTTGTGTTATTTTAAAGCAAATGGCTTTTTTCATGAAGGCACAATGGATTTCATATTTCTATTTTTGTTTTAGTGTCTGTAAGGCTAAGGGTCGAATTTTCCTCCAACTTTGACTACTGTGTAGGAATTAAATATGCACAACTGTTCACTGTTTTGTATTTTTCATCTGTTTCTTCACTTTTTATACATTTTTATGTGTAAAATTCTTTTTCTTTATACACTATATATTTCTACAAATTTCTCTGGCTCGACCTGGGTGTGATGGCTCATACTGGTAATCACAGCACTCAGGAGTCTGAGGCAGTAGTATCATCGCAAGTTCAAGTCTGACCCAAACTACATGGTGAGAATCTGTCTCAAAAAATAATAATAAAATGATAAATTTCCCTCTGTCCATTGAGAACCTATGGTGTTTATCTCGTTGGGCCTGAATGAGGCTCTCCCAGACCCCAAGCTACCCTTCCGGCCTGGTCTCTGCCCCTCCTGTCTCCCATGACCCTGGGATCCAGGCACAGACCCTCATGCCCACTGCGTCCCGGAAGACATCACGAACTCACACCCTGCACCTGCCTATGCAGCTTTTTCTGCTTGTCTTTCAGTCAAGGGAGACTCTGGAAGGATTCACACCAATAGTTTGTGCTTCTGTATAGCTGTCTGTCCACACTACAGTGTGGCCCTGAGTGTGGTCCACAGCCTAGACATGTACGTGTCTGTGTCCTTTGTGACTGCACAAACTCCCTCAGGCCATGCCACTTACACTCATCCTGTGTCCTCAGTTCTGGGTCCATACTAAGTGCCAAGCAGATAGAAGAGCATAACCTGTACCACCACCAACACGAGGGACCCTCGGGGCATGCGTGACCATGGCCAAAGAGGGGACACACACTGGTATCCGCAGGGGCTTGGTGAATCCTGGAGGGAATCACTGCAGGATTCCACTGCAGGGGGCAGTGTCTGGGCGAGTTTGGGGCACCAGGGCCACCGGATCCTTCCTTTGACTCTCAGGGACACCCTGATTGCTGCTGATCAGAGCCAGGAGGAAGGAGAAGAAGAACGAGCCAGGCACGGCAGAATACGGAGCAACCTAGGACGCAGGCCCCATGCCTGGCGGATCCCAGTGCCTGCGGTGTGTTACCTGCCCGCTGGCCAACGGGGTGCGTCAGCGAGAAGACACCCAGGAGTTTTGCACAGGGCCTTCTTTCAGTTGTGTCACGAGCGAAGCAAGAGAGTCGCTGCCTCTGTGGTTTTGATAATGGCACTTTGGGCCCTTTTACCCCATCTTCAGGCCACATGTTACCAGGGCCCCCAGTAACCACAGCACCGGGGAGCTCAGGAGAGGGCTCGGGACTCTGCCAGGGCACACTCGCGTGCTTGGGTTCCTAACTGCCTCTTAAACCATAAAAACAGAGATAATAATCCTTCCCAGAAAAATGCAAGGTTAAAAGTTTAATCTGAGTTCACAGCTCATGCACTCCAAGAGGGTACTGTACTTGGGGAAATTATTCACCTAGAGTTTATATAAGTTCCAGGGCGATTACAGTCAGCCGACAAATTGGAGCCAGAACACGTTTACATTTAAGGCTTAAAATGTAGAGTCCTCTTATGGAAAGAAAGAAGGGGAGGGGTCACCGAGGACCCAGTGTTTCTCGTTAAGGGAGCAGGCCCGTCGGGTGTCAGCCCTGCGTCTCAGAGTGCAGACGGTGCCGATCCCAGATTCCCCGCCTGTCGCTCTTGAGAAGCACATGTCACATCTGCTTGCGATCATCATTTATCTCTCAGCGTGCTCCTGACTCATTTGGAAAACTCAAAGCACATGTGTTCCTGCAGCGGCACCAGCTGCAACTGCGCAGGCTACAGGCCCCGAGTGACCAGAGCGCACGATGTGACGACGGGGCGCTCCCGGGGCTGCTCGCACCCACTGGTTTGGTACCAGCCTCCAGGAGCTCTGCTGTCCCTTCCCATGTCACCACTGACTTGCTGCTCAGCTAGCCTGGGAAAGGGAGGCCCGAAGCAGGTGTGTCTGGGAGAGAAGGCAGCAGGTGACAAGCAAGAAACACCCGGCTCCAGAGTTCCCAGAATTGAGAGGCGTCTTTGCCACAACTTAAAAAATCCTGGTCACACAGCCAAACTGACGGGCTCCTCCTCTCTCCAAATCCCTGCAGTCTCAGGGCCAGCCTGAGCGCCACAGGCGCCTCTCACAGTGTCCTCTCCACTCCACGTGACTCGCAGGGGCCTCGCAGCCCCGGACCTGGTCCAACCCAGCCCACCACCTCTCCAAGTGGCTCCTTTACCATGTGAACCTATTTCCTCAGGGCTCCGCATGCCACATTCCAGTCGGAAAGGGAAAATTCATCAGATTTACTAGCATTTGGTCCATCAGATCTTTTTCCCCGGTTTTGGCCTGTTCTGCTACAATTTATGGCAACTTTATGGCTGTGGCCAGTCAACACAGGTGTCTCTGTGCCACTGAGGAACGGTGTCCCGTTCAGACAGACGCGCACTGTGTGAGACAGCAGTGTAAAACCTACACAAATGAGTGAAGCCGCCCCGCGAGAACCCACAGGCCTTTCTGTCCAGAGACCTTCCAAAGTGACGAAAGGCCAGGGTCTGTCTGGCCTGCTGTGATGACCATGTGCAACGGGCCAAAGGTTTGGGTCAAAATTCACTCTCAGCTTTTGAATTCTCAGACCCCTGAACACACAGAGGTGGGTTGGGACCCTGGCATGGATGATCTGCACCCCACAGGCCCCACGCACGCATCCCTCTCTGCCATCCAGCCAAACGAGCGGGAGGCCCCTTAGCCAAGGTTTCCTTTCTGTGGTCTGAAAATATTCCATGGAAAATTCTAGAAATAAACATGTTTTCAACTGTGCACTGTTCTGAGTAGTATGATAAAATCTTGCACTATCCCATGCAGGTTTGCCTGGGTCATGAATTAGCCCTTTGTCTAGGGTATCCATGCTGTATATACTGCTCAAATGTTTTCAAGTGACCCTTTACTTACAGTAGGGTCAAAGTATAAGAATAGAGGTGCTGGCATTCAAATATGTCAAAGAGAAGCAGTAAAATGAAAAGCTGGAGGTTTATCAAGGAAGGAACACAGTGTATGTGGGGTTCAGTCCTGACCACAGTTTCTCCCTGCTGGGGGCTTTGGAAGTGCGCCCTGCAGACTGAGCAGTCTCCTCCTCTTGGCTGACTCTAAAACCAGCTGCTGGGCACCACCCGTTACTTTGGTGAGTTTGTGCTCACTTTCTTTAGGTCCTAGCTTAATTCTGAGGATCTCTGAAAAGAGAGGGAGATTTCTGTCTCCTGGTTTGTTCAGTGAGTCCCCCAGGCCACCACCTCTCAACTATGGCCTCTCTCACCCCTTCAGATCTTGCCCCCAAGCAGCTCTGTCCTCTAATGGCACCACCCCTACCTTTGAAACATGGTGCTAACCTCTGGAGTCCGCTCTAGTCCATGACATCACTTGGAGCAGTGAATTCCAAGCGTTTTGAACGTGTGCACTACACATAGCTTCTTCGACTTGTTAGCTTATAAGTTATCTAGGTGGGCCAGTAGCATGACTCCACAGGTCAAGACACAAAATACAGCATCTGTGGGGACCCACAGGGAATTGGTTCTAGGACTCTGTCCACAGCTCCTGAGAATATCAAATCTGAACACGGCCAAGTCCTTATAAAACAGGACACAAGCTCTGCACAGCACACTCACTAATGTGAAGTCACCTCTGTTATTACAGATAACGCCTAGTACTAGGTAAGTGTGTGCAAACAGCTGTTATGTTGCGACGTGCAGAAACTAATAAAAAGAAAGTTCTTATATGTGTATAATACAGTTACAAATTTTTTTCTGAATGTTTTCAATCTGGAGTTGTTTGAATCCTGTGGTTACAGAAGCATGAATACATACCCCTATATTCTTTATCTGATGTATTCTTTGTTAACTTAATAAAATATACATAGACCATTATCTTACTTAATAGCTCAAGGTACAAAATATACTTTGAGTGAAATGTCTTATAATAACGATGTGAAGTTTTGTTCCTGTTTCCATGCAATTTTTTTCTTTTTTTTTTAAATCTGAAGGCTGGGTATTTTTGTTTTGGCCAAGTGCTTGCCAGATCAGACCAGACCACTGCGCTCTGATTCTTGTCACGTGACTGGGGAAGAGCTGGCCTTGCATCTTGTCCGTTTGGTTGTCTATGGCCTGCTTCGCTGTGCTGCTTTTTTCTGGTACCAGGAATCAAACTCAGTCCCTCACACTTACCAGATAGGCATGGTGCCACCAAGCTGTGTCCCTGGCCTGACCAGTGCTGGTTTTTTTTTTTCTTTTCTTTTTTTTTGAGACAGGGTCTCGCTTTGTAGTTCAGGCTGGCTCTGAGCTCACTATGGAGCCTAGGCAAGCCTCGAACTTAGCAATTCTCCTGTCTCTGCCTCCCAAGTGCTGGGATTACAGGCATGAGCCACCACGCCCAGCGACCAGTGCTGTTTATAACCCAGGATCTGCATCTTTTAGGCAATCTGTCCACTTTGTGTAGGTTAAAACAAAATACATGTGGTCGAGCATTTAGCCAGGCAGACATAGCTGGCATAGTACACTCATTACCCTTGAATTTTACAAGTCAGAGACAAAAGACTAAAGACTGGCTCATTCAGGTAGCATTAACTTGCTGCTTCCCAGTCAGGAAAAAAAAAAGCACTTGAGGCTGTCAGAAAACAGTAATTTGCAGGGCCAGGGATTTTTAGCTCAGTGGTGCTGCTCCTGCCTAGCAAGGGCCTGAGTTAAATTCCTGGTATTGGGGGGAAAAGTTAACAATTTGACAGTTAAATGTATATACGTGTCTTCTCTGTTTTAGAGTACATTTTAGAAAGACCCCAGAAGTTATAGGCACTAAATATGTCCTAACGTCTTAAATATTTCCATAGAAAGGGTCTTGAAACTAACTTTCTAAATTGAAAAGGAAAAACAAAGCAGAACCTACTTTTATAAGTCTTTATTCCATCATGTGTTTCCCTAGTAGCCTGCACTGTCTCTTGTTTAGCTATAATATTTACCACTATCTTAAAATTTTCAGAGAAATTGGTTTTCACATCCCATTCTAGGTCTGAAAAAATTAATGCTGATACACCTCTCCACATCAAGGGGCGCAGATTCTAATTTGAGAGGAATTTTGTGTCTTTGTCCAAGAAAAGCAACTTCCATTTCACTTCGAGGAACCAGTAGCAAATTCCCCTTTCCACTCACTTCTGTTGTAAAAAACACAGAGTCAGCGCATCCTTCGGAGGCTGCCAGTGAAGATGCTTTGGGGCCTCTCTGCCAATGCTTACAAACAGCATGGCCTCTGACCTCTGCTCACAGGTGCCCTGCGTGGGGAAATCTGTGGTCATGGCGTGGAAGCTGGGGGGACTGAGGGCACAAGACGGCACACATGGGGGAGAAGTCAGCCTGGGGAAAGGCACAGGGCTGGGTTAGGACAGAGGCCTGTCTGCCTCAATGGCATCCATAGTTCATAAGTTCAAAGAAGTCCATATTCCACAAAGAACAAGCAGAAAGCAACACAGAAGCCAGTGGGTTGAGATATCTGAACTCTCCAGGCCTTTCCAGGGGGAGACACGTGAGCAAACAGCTCTGACCTCACTGCCTCTTTTTGGCTGCTTGGAGATGTTTCTATGGGATTTAAATAGTACAAGAGGAAAACAGGAATTAAAAGCCGGCCTATGTGTTGCAATCCAGACCCAAATCTTAACTTAAACACATTCAGGGTCCTCTGATCTTGTTACCAGTTTAATACAGCAGCGTAGCTCCGAGTAATGCAAAGCATTTCAAGGCCACCCAAGTATACCAGGCAACTCCGTCAACAGCTCAAGGCCCTGTTTAAATAATAAACCAACCAAAAACACACAAAAAAACTCGGATCTGAAACACTACTGAAAAAATGCATAGCACTGTCTAAGACCAAAAGGACTCTGCCATGCCAGTCTTGGGCTCAGTGCACAGTGCCCCAGGAGGCTGAACTGAAGGGTGCTCTCGCCCCGCGACAGTGGGCAGCCAGGCCTGCTGCTCCAGCGAGCGGGGATCCTGCCCATCCACAGCGCCTGACAGCAGCCAGGTCTGCTGTTCCATGTCATTCACTAATTTACTCACCCATTTAGCAAATATTTAGTGACCTCCTCTTTAAGTGTCAGGCTCTGAGGATATGCCGGGGAATGGAATACACATGGTCTCTGCCCTCGCTGGAAATTTCTTCTACATCTCCCTTGAGTTTGAATCTGGGTTGAAATGCAGAACACAGATGCTTTGGGGAAGAAAGATACTTTGACTGTTATCAGCTGATGGTTCAGCAGAGCAGTTGTGCCAGGCTGGTGCTGAGTGCCAGGAAGGAACAGGCCTCTCTCGTCCCCCAGCCCGAGCCACTGCCAAGGGAAGGGGCTGGCACAGGGGTGCAGCAAGGGCAGTGGCACAGCACTTGGGGCGCTGACTCTCATGTGCTGCAGTGTTCTTGGGACCCGCCCAATCTGTAACAGGCCCCGCTCTTGGCTCAATCCTCAGGCAAATCCTTTGCAAGGGAGGCGTCTGAGCTGGGGTGCTGGGTGGGGAAGAAGCTGTGACTACTCACAGTGTACAGAAAAGTTCCCCTTTTAGCAAGGACTTCAGCTTTCTGGTAGAATAATGGTGAATCCTTTAGTGTGCATCTGTCCTCAGTGCAGGTCTGCCGGTGCTGCAGGGAAGAGGGCAACCTCATGATGCCAGAGCTGCCGCGCACCCAGCGGCCCAGATAAACACAGCCAGGCCCAGATAAATCCGGCCTGCAGACCCTCGGAGTGCGGCACAGAGAAGCACCAGTGTGCTGCAAATGCAGGGTGAGACTCAGCCCAGTGCACGCCGACTGCATGTTCAACAGTTTACGGGGAAATGGATCGTTTCAGGCTGTCAGAAGTTCACGCACAGGGAATGACCAATAATGTACACTTAAACATGTAATAAAACTTAAGGGAAAAGAGGGCCCAGGGCCTGCAGGGGAAATGAGCCATTACTCCTCTGGCATGGAAAGGCTGTTGTATTTCATGTATGATTTGACTCTGCTTCAGTAAAGCAATTTCAGCTTTAAATGGCACATTTCCTTTCTTCTTTATTGGGCTTCCTGAAGGGTGATTTCACCCCAGGTATTTTCTTACACAGAGTAGTATTTCAGCTGTGTCGTGCAGACCCTGAGATCTTGCAGAGATCTCAGAAACATTCAGTGTGTCAGCGATGGCAGCAACAGCAGCAGCCTGTGGTTCTGGACGCCTGAGATGCATACTTGAGTCTGTGATGGATGTTTACGACTGTCGGGATGTGTCTTCAATCATCACAGAAATGCCTGAGCACATGGCTGTGGGTTACGCGATGTTAAGACGTGACTGACTGTGTTTTCTAAGATGGCATATGTGCCATTATTTATTATTGTTCTGGTAACATTTACTGTTTTGGAGGGTTTGTTGCTCCGTCCTAAGAAATAACAATTTTTTGGAATGGGTTGGTGCGCATGTGAGTGTGTGCGCGCATGTGCATGCATGCATGTGCGCATGTGCGCACATGTGTGTGTGTGTGTGTGTGTGTGTGTGCGCACGCGCGTTTTTTTTAAGAAGTGACCTAGACCTTCTTTCCCTGAGTTTTGGACAAAAGCAGCATCTGGGAACATATGGTCCAGTTTCCTGGAAAATAAACTTTCTTTTCTTGTTTTGTTTTGATGCCTTCTTTATCCTCAATGAAAACAAGTCCATGTTAATTAATGGACTCCTCCCCCCGGCCTCAGTACCTCTGTGAGACACCAGTCTCCCTGGTGGATCACATGGTGCCATGTCATGACAGTCATGGGGAGGGGACACTCCACTTTCCACTCAGACATCTACCCGGTCAAGACCCACCCATGTGCGCTATAGGATGGCACACGCTCCTACCCAGACTATCCAGATTCACAGGGTTGCTGCAACCCTTTAAGGGCTATGGAATCTAAAGGTAGTTATTCATGAGTGAAATTGAATCCCCTTATTTACATTATAGTCGTCCAGATCTTTAATCATGCATACTGGCTGTTCTTTTACATGATTTCACTATAAAATTTCTAGCAACTGTCCTACTCCCCAGAGCAACGCAGCGACATCTGGCTTCCTTACAGGACGCAGCTTATTCCAGTGGAAACCATCCAGGCCCTCAAAAGGGCCAGTGCTCCTTGATTCCTCACAAACGATCTTCCTCATGGCACCAAAGACTTGCCCTGCTGCTCAGTGACTGACCTGAGCTAGAAGTCTCATCACGTCGTGGGCCGGGTTCCAGCGGCCTTGGCCTTGCCATCTCAGTGTTCATTTCTCTGAAGCTGGGTCGGCACTGACAACTGACCCTAGGAAATACCTCAAGGAAACATACCAAAAAGCTTGCTTTACATTGGTTCTCAGCATGCAAATTTAAACAACACTGAGATTCCATCATACCCCAGAAAGAATGGCCATCATCAAGAAATCCAATAATAGGGCCGGAGATTTACCTGTGGTTCTGATGCCTGCCTAGCAAGCACAAGGTCCCAAGTTCAATCCCAGTACCACATACAAGGATAGATATCAGGCTCCCTCCATGACTCATACCCACGAGCAATCAGTACCACACCCCACAATGCTGGGTGTGGTAGCTCACGCCTGTAATCCCAGCAGTTGGGAGGCAGAGGCAGTTGGATTTCTGAGTTCCAGGCTTGCCTGGGCTACCTAGTGAGCTCAGGGCCAGCCTGAACTACAAAGCAAGACCCCATCTAAAAAAAAAAAAATCCAACAATAACAAATGCTGGCAAGGGTAAGAGGAAAAGGAATTTATCTATATTGTTGGTGGGAGCATAAACTAGTATAACCACTGTGGAAATCAACACGGAGATTCCTCAAAAACTAAAACTAGAAATTCCATTTGACCTAGCTCTTCCCCTTCGGAGTATCCTCCCAGAACAGTTAAAGACAGCATCTACAGAGACCCATGCATACTCATGTTTATAGCAGCATAAGTCACACTAGCTAAATTTGGGAAGTTGCCTATATACCCATCAAGAGATGAGTACATAAAGAAAATGTGGTATTTACACAGGGTGGATCACTACTTTGCCATAAAGATAAACTTATGTCATTTGTGGGAAAATGAATACACCTTAAAACCACAACGTTAAAAAAAAAACACACAACGTTAAGTGAGATAAATCAGACACATAAGCTTAAATACCATATTGTTTCTCTTATATGAGAAAAAAAGACTTAAAGAACAAAATGAAAAATAGGAAGTAGAGAGATCTTTCTCAAAGGGGAAGGGGACCAAGAGATGTTGGCAGGGGGCAAGGAAGGGGTAAGGATGAAGAAAGGAATCAGGAGGTGTGATCCACATGTAATAACTCCACAAAAGGAATGTAAACATTATCTAAAGCAAGCAATTACAGAAAACAGCAGGAAAGGAATCAAGAGGTGAGTGCAAGGGGAGGAAGGAAGGGATAAAAAAAAATTAAGGTGTATTATGTACCTATACCAACTTCCCATTAGGGATGTAAACACTATATACTACACACATGTACTAATAAAAAAAAATTTCAAGAATGCTTCTCAGGACATTGTAGCAATGATCTCACATTACATGATGTTTCCCAGCAGACTCCCAGCCCTGTGTTCAGGGTACAGAGACAACTACAGGAAGGCCTACGAGGGCCTGCAGGGACATGTGGCTTCTGGAGGACAGTTAGCGCCATCAATGGCCTCCATTTTAAGAAAGAACAAGAACTGTGAGGCAGAGTTTAGTGGCTTGGAGTGCGACTGTGGCATTCCCACCTGCCTACTGCTCTTTCCTCGTGGAGCACTTGGCTTCTGGTATGTGTCCTGGAGTGCCCTGTGGAGCTGGATGTGGACACACAAGCAGGAAGTAGATTAAATAGGGCCTGCAGCGATCAGGCAGCTGGGGCCTGAGGTGCTGAGGGTGAATCTGACTCCTTCACAGGAAGAGTCACTGTGTTGGGTTCCTGACACGGACTGTCCACTGTCACTTCTCAAGTGGTCCAGTCACCCTGTTCTTCAGAAAGGGTGGCCAATTTCCCACGTGTAGTCCTAGCACTTGGAAGAATGCTAACCCTACTTAGAGGGCTTTTCCAAGCTGAGGAGCTATGGAAAACCAGCCCATTAAAGACCTTGATGCAAGAAGATGACAGAAAAGATGCCCATAGACCAGAGGACCTTTGGCCAAGGCAGGTCCTTGATGAGATTGAGCTGGCAGCTAATATCTGAATCTCTTTATTTCCTCATGATTATTGTATGTATATATGAATGCAAATTGTGTTTGAGCCTTCTCATCAGAGGGTTTTTCAACACTCCTAAGAAATCCCTTGCTATGTCATGAAGTCCCTTGATGGCGAAATCCAGGTCTGGCTGAGCCAACTGCACCGTACGCCAGTCTCCTAGGTCCTGAGAGAGTCCTTGGCCCTCAGTAGACTAAACTGAGACCAAAGCAAGCACTGAACTAAAGGGCACGCGTTTCACAGCTGGAGATTGCCCGGTCCTCCCCAACGCTGGGCCTCTCCTCTGACAACCACAGACCAATCCCCAATAGCCACTGCAAACCCCTCCCACCGCTTGTGCTATATAATGCCCTACACTGCATTCATTAAACAGAAGTGTTCCAGAAACCTCCCCAGAGTCTGATGTGCGGGTATGACTGTATGCCTCACCCTCCCGTGTGCAGCCCTGCGATGACAACAGTCCCTGAGCTTTATAAAAGAAAATCCTCTTAAGCGTTGTTATGGATAGAAACAGGAACTGATAATACAAGGTAACTAAAACAGTCAAGATTCTGATACCCAGCATGACAAAATCTAGGTCAGTAGCACCCACCTGCCCATCTTGACTGAAGTGAATACAGACAGCCTCAGCAATGGACTCATTAACATCAAATACCTTTATGCACAAAAGTGTATTTGGTCAGGGCCAGGGATGTAGCTCAGTGGTGCTGCGCCTGCCTAACAACCACAAGGTCCTGAGGTCGAACCCCAGTACCACACATACACACACACACATGAGTGTGTTCAGCAAGGTGTGTTCCACTGTGGGGCAGCTGCTTTGCTTTTAGTCAAGTCCAGCTTTCTCGAAAAACAACTTTGAAAATACACTCAATTAACTGCTTTGGGAATCTCTATCCAAAAGATAAATGGAGTTGGTTAGCGTTAAAGACATCTCTACTAGCTGACAAAGTGGACACCTAAGGAAGTGACCCAAATTGAAAAAAGGAAGAGAAAAATGATCCGTTATGAACTAAAATGTCCCCTCTACCTCCACAGCACATTTCATCACATTGTTAGGCATCTGATTCTCCCAGAGCCAAGTGAGCACAGGCCAGGGACAGCTGTCTGTCTGTCCTCACACACCCACGACCCGAGAGGAGGAGCTAGAAGAAGTTTTCTTTGGCTGCTCTTGAACTGGAAGAATTCCAACATCCTACCCAGGATATTTTCCGTTTTTCTCAAATGTATTCCTCATTTATTTATTTTATTTTAGGGCAAAATGAAGATGGCTTAAACCATCAGAAAATGAAGCTGAAACAGAAACCCTGGTGCTTTTATCTTCGCACGTGATGCCACCAACATGCTAGTCTAATATAGCGATGAAAGCACCGCTGGGTGAACTTTGGTGAGCCCCTGAAATCTGTTTATTTTCCTGAACTGAAATAATTCCTGTGGCTGTTTGTTGATGAGCAGTTGTTTTTCAAAGTTTGGGAAAATGTAGACAAAAAGTGGCAAAACATGATATCATTCCTCTGCCTCTTTAGAAGACGGTAGAATGAACCAAAAAATAATACAAAAGGTTAAAGTGATATTACCTATGTGGTAGCAATGCATGGGTAACTAAGTTTGGGGGTTGGAAATCAAAGATATTTTCCTATAAACTCATGAATTTGTGTTACTGAACAAAATATTTATTCAGAAGATAAAATAAAGCCTCATGTGACCATTACGTGGGAAAAGGGGGATAGAGGTAAGTAAAGAAGGGAAAGAAAACATTTGACGGTTAATAAAACCCCAGGAAACAAGGCTTATGTGTATGGGGGGTGAGTTATAGGGTGGGCAGGAGAAATGAGAATTAAGTCGTGTCATGTATTGGTACAAATTCTCAATGTTGAGTGTGACCATGATGTGTATATAAAATGTACGAATAAAACCAATTTCAAAAAGAATTACTTTAACTGTACTGTAGCTTGCAAAGAAAAAAAAAGATGGGCTGCATAAACTAAATTAAAATAAGCTGCCTCAACACAGACTTTCTAACCAGGAAGTGAAGCCATGGCACAGCTGGCTGTGAGTACCAACAATTGTGTCACAGGCACGTGACACAGAGAGACTCACCGGTCTCCCCATCTCTTTCCCCCATGGCCCTATTCTCTCCTGTGGCTCCAGTGGGCTTCTGACCCTTTGACCTGGGCCCTTTAAATGCTGCCTGCTTATTCCCTAGGCTGGCACCAGGCATGCACCTAGCCCTCCGGGCTCACTAGCACCAACCGGCACCCCACTTCGGTTGGTTTCTCCCATCTCTTTGAGTAACCAGCGCTGGGCTCCAGACCCCAGCTCCTACTCTGACCACTTGGCCCGTCCCCTGAGGAGATGGGGCCTGGCACCACGAGTGAGGACTGCCCAAGGTGCGTGAGCAGCAGCACTTGCCCTCCCAAGGCTGCCCTTCCTGGACAGGGCCCCGAAGCAAAGCTGTGACGTGAAAGCAGGGTCACGCGCAGCTTGGTTTCACAGGGAGCCGGGTGACTTGAACCAGGCCTGAGCTGGCTGATGGAAACATGGGGGCAAGAATTTGAGCTTCTTGAGGCTTGGCTGACGCTGCCCTATGTCAGAGGTGGCATCTACACTCCACTGGCAGAGCTTCCACTGATGACGTCTCCAGGAATAGGAACTATGAAAACCTTAGAGATGGCAAAGGTGTCTAGACATCTCTGCAAAAAGAAGCGTATTAGTCACTTGGGTTCTCCAGAAAAACAGCACCAACAGGACGTGTGTATCTAAAGAAAGAAATTTCTTATAAGGAATTGGCTCATGTGATTTTGGTGACTGGCAAGTCCTATGATCTGCTGCTGGCAAGCTCAGAATGAGGACAGTGGGTGGTTTCAGTCCTAGTCCAAAAGACAAGACGCCCAAGGACTGAAGAAAGCTAGTGTTTGAATCTGAAGGCAGGAAAAAAATCCAGTGCCCATCCACCACAGGGGGCGCTGCACTCCGTCCAGCAGCAAGATGTCGGTCTCGCTCAGAGAGGCTCTCAGAGACTCACCCGGGGGTGCTGGCCTGGATGTCTGGGCGCCCACCACCCACCTGGGCTGCAGCCTGAGGGAGCGGGGTGAGAGAAAGGGGCACGGCGAGGCCTCAGGGCGCCGGAAATAGCTGCCTGGGCCTCACCCGGCTGGTCCCGGA
>PVIC010013930.1:0-37332 GCA_004025085.1 Thryonomys swinderianus | reverse complement strand
AAAGAAAGAAAGAAAGAAAGAAAGAAAGAAAGAAAGAAAGAAAGAAAGAAAGAAAGAAAGAAAGAAAGAAAGAAAGAAGGAAAGCCCAGGTCTTTACAAGAACTTTAGAAAAGATTTAATGACAATACTCCTCAAAGTCTTTAATGAAATCAAAAGAGAAGCATCACTACTAAAATTATTCCTGGAAGCAAGCAAGCATTACCTGATTCTAAAATCAGAAAAGAGCCAAGCCTAAAAAGAGGATTGTGGGATAATCTCTTTAATAAGTGTAGATACAAAAATTTTCAATAGGATACTGGCAAACAAAATGCAGCAAATCATCAAAAAGATCACATATGATCAAATAGGATTAATTCCAGGGATGATTCAATGTATGCAAATCAATAAATGTCATATACCAAGTAAACAGAAACAAGGACAAAAATCACATGATCATATCAATAGACACAGAAAAAGTATTTGACAAATACCAATATCCACCCAGGATAAAAACCCTGAAGAAAATTGGAATAGAATATCTTTATCTCAGTCTGACAAAGCCATCTATGATAAACCAATGGCCAACATCATATTAAACAGAGAGCAGCTGAAAGTTTGCCCTCTAAAATCAGGAGCAGACAAAGATGTCTACTATCCTAGCTCCTACTCAGTACAGTTCCCAAAACATTAGCTACCGCAATTAGACAAGAAAAAGAAATAAAAAGGACATAGATAGAAGAGGAAAGGAAGAAGTTAAATTATCATTATTTGCAGATGATAGGATCCTCTATGCAGAAGACCCCCCAAACTTCAACTCATAAAATTAATAACCAAATCAGTAACATAGACTACAGTCATTACTCAAAAATCAATACCATTTCTGTACACCAATAAAAAACTCACCTAGATAAAAATTTGAGAAACAATACTTTTCACAGTATCAAGAAAAAATGAAATATTTAGGAATTAACCCAACCAAGAAAGTGAAATCCCTTTATAGTGAAAACTATGGCACTCTGAAAAGGTAAATTGAAGAGCATACCAGAAAATGAAAGATACCCCTGTTCCTTGATAGATAGAACCAATATAGTGAAAGTGGCTATGTTTCCAAAGCTATTGTACAGATTTAATGCAATCCAAGTCAAAATGTCAATAGTCTACCTCATAAAACTATAGAAAACAATCCTAAAATTCCTATGGAACCATAAGAGACCTAAAACAGCAATAGCAATTCTAGGCAATAAAGGCAAGGTAGAGGACATCACGATCTTGGAAATGTTATACTACAAAGCTACAGTGATAAAAATAGCATGGTATTGTCAACAAACAGATTGGTGGATCAATGCAACAGAATAAAAGATACAGAAACAACTCAAGACATGCTCAGCTGCCTTGTTTTATTTATTTATTTACTTTTTGAAGATAGGGTCTTGCTTTGTAGTTCAGGCTGGCCCTGAGCTCACTATGTAGCCCAGGCAAGCCTCAAACTCAGCAATCCTCCTATCTCTGCCTCCTGAGTGCTGAGATGACAGGTGTGAGCCACCACGCCTGGCTCAGTTGCTTTATTTATTTATTTATTTATTTATTTATTTTTTTTTTTTGCTTTTTGAGACAGGGTCTCACTTTGTAGTTCAGGCTGGCCCTGAGCTCACTATGGTGCCCAAGCAAGCCGCCGTGAACTCAGCAATCCTCCTGTCTCTGCCTCCTGAATGCTAGGACTACAGGCGTGAGCCACCACGTCCAGCATTGTGGTATGCAGTGTTGATTGTTGGTGGGCGTGTCTCCACGGCCAGCATTATATGTGGTTACCGGGGATCAAACTCAGGACCTTGCGCTTGCGAGGCAGGCGCCGGAACTACTGAGCTAACCCTCCGGCCCTCAGTTGCTTTATTTTTGACAAAGCAAGTAAATCCTTTTGCTGGAGCAAAGATAGCCTCTTTCACAAATGGTGCTGGGAAAACTGTCTTACCACGTGCCAAAGATTGAGCCTACACCCATATTTCTCACCATGCAGTAAACTAAAATCAAAGTAGATTAAAAAATCAAAATATTAGAACAGAAACATTTAACATGATGAAAGACAAAATAGGTAAAACAAAGGCACAGTGTAACAAATACTTTCTGAACAGAGCCATCCTTCTTTATGGTTCTTTATGGCATAAGAAATGGTACAAAAATGAACAAATGGGGTCATATCAGATGAAAAAAATCTTCTGCACAATACAGGAAACCACTAATAAAGTGACAACATACAAAAATGGAAAAAAATTGCCAGCTTCTCCACAAAGGACTAATATCTAGAATACATAAAGAACTCATACAAATTAGATATCTCATTTTTAAGGACCTAGTTGATAAATGAACATCTGAAATGAACAGACATTTCTTGATGAAAACATAAATAGCCAATAAATAGTGAAAAAATGTTTCATCTCTCTGGCTATTCAAGAAATGCAATTTTTTTTTTGGAGACAGGATCTCGTTATATAGTTCAGACTGGCCTTGAACTCACTATGTAGCAGAAGCAGGCCTCAACTTGCAACAATCGTGCTTCAGCCTCCTGAGTGCTAGGATTACAGGCACGTGCCACCACACCTGGCAAACAAATGCAAACAAAAACAACATTGAGATTCCCTCTCACTCCAGAAAGAATGGCTATCATCAAAAAATCAAATAATAGAACTGGAGATTTAGCTCAGTGGTTCTGGTGCCTGCCTAGCAAGCACAAGAACCTGAGTTCGATCCCCAGTAACCACATACAACAATACTGGGCATGGTGACTCACAGTAATCAGTACCACATACCACAGTGCCTGGTGTGGTGTCTCACATCTATAATCCCAGCACTCGGGAGGCAGAGGCAGGAGGACTGCTGAGTTTGAGGCTTGTCTGGGCTACATAGTGAGCTCAGGGCCTGCCTGAACAATAAACCAAGTTCAAAATAAACACCAAATAATAACAAATGCTGGCAAGTATCTAGGGGAAAAAGGAAACCTTCTTCATTGTTGATGGTAGAGTAAAATGTTATAATCACTATAAATATCTGTATGAAGGGCCAGGGATTTAGCTCAGTGGTTCTGGTGAATGCCTCATAAGCACAAGGTCCCGAGTTCAATACCCGGTATCAAAAAATATATATATATATCCTCCAAAAACTAAAACTAGCTAGGTACGGTGATATATACTTGTAATTCCAGCACTTAAGAGACTAAGGTAGGAGGAGCACTCTGAGTTTTAGGCCAGCCTGAACTACATAGTGAATTCCTATCTAAAAAGCAAACAAACAAACAAACAACAAAAACACCCCGAAACTAGACATTCCATTTGACCTAGCTAGTCCCATTCTGCGTTATCTTCCTGAAAGAGTTAAAGTCATCATACCACAGTGATATATGCACACCCATGTTAATAGCAGCATAATTCATAGTACATAAATGTTGAAAATAACCTGTAGGTCCATCAACAGATCAATGAATAAAGAAAGTGTGGTATTTATACACCATGGTGTACTCCTCTGGCATAAAGAAGAATGAATTTGAGCCATTTGAAGGAGAATAAATGTACCTTCAGACCATAATATTAAGTGAAGTAAATTAGACACATAAGCTTAAATGTTGTATGATTTCTCTTATATGAAAAACTCAATATGTAAGCAAAGTACAACATAGAAAACAGATACAGGAGGACAAAAAAAGAGTTAAAAAATTGTCATAATCCAGCATGGTCAGTGCATCTAAAAGTATAACTTGACTAGTGTAACTGTCTTATGTGTTTTATATGTTCTTTGGCCTATTAGTCTGATTGTTAGTCTGTATGTCTGATAATTAACTGCCTAAGGATTTATATCTTATGCTGACCCAAATAAAAGAGGAGCAAAGGAGAAGGGAGAAAAAAGAAATAAGATTAGTTATGTACACTTCACAATGAACATAATCATTATGTATTACAAAATGTACTAATAATTTTTTTTTTTGAGACAGGGTCTCGCTTTGTAGTTCAGGCTGGCCCTGAGCTCACTATGTAGCCCAGGCAAACCTCAAACTCAGCAATCCTTCTGACTCTGCCTCCACAGTGCTGGGATTACAGGAATGAGCCACAATGCCCAGCGTTGTGGTATGTGGTACTGAATACTTGTGGGCATGAGTCACCATGACTGGTACTGTTGTATGTGGTTACTGGCTATCGAACCAGGAACCATGCGCTTGCCAGGCAGTCACTGGAAATGCTGAGCTAAATCTCTGGCCCACAATTTAAAAAAATTAATGTTTTTTTAAATGTTCATCAAAGGGCTGGGAATGGAACTCAGTGGAGCTGTGCCTGTCTGGTATTCACAATGTTCTGAGTTTAAGCCCCTACTGTACTGGAAAAAAATATCTGTTGACTGTCAAGTCAGATAACCACCTACCCACGGATTTCAGCATTACAACAGAGTTTCCAATTAGCTCATCAATTACTCTGTAGTGTGTCTGAATGGAAAAGCAAGCTTCCCCAGACAGTTAAGGAAAGCCTCCTACATGCAGGCAGAGAAAAGACAAAAGGCAAAGAAATTGGTGGGAGTTGGGGAGTCAATAGAAAACAACTTTATTTTTAATTTTTATGTACTTATTTACTTACCTTTTTATGTTTGTTTTCGTTTGAAACAGGATCTCACTATGTAGTTCAGGCTGGCCTTGAACTGACTATGCAGACCATGCTGGTTTTGAACTTATGGCAATCCTCCTGCCTCAGCTTCCTGAGTGCTAGAATTATAGACATGCACCCCATGCCTACCTATGATTTAAATGTTTGGTTAATGTCCTACTAGAAATAAGGGAAAGCTAACCATTTCTTTCCTTCTCAGACCCTCCACAAATATTTGGCTTTGAGATCCCTTTAGAAACCATTTTTACTAAATTTTGTCCTATTTGTCATTATTTCTGTTTTGTTGTGATTAGACAACATGCTCAACTCATCTTTGTTAACATAAGCATGCAAAATATCAAAACCAAGACAGCACTAAAGAAAATAAAAGTTTTCATTTTTCCATTTTGGTAATGTTACCAGAATATTGGTGTCATGTCCACAATGATGAATGAAACCACAGCATGGAGGGTGGAAAATGAAAGCAAATATATTTAGAAGAGATACAGGCAAGAAAGTGGAAGATGTAAAGGCAAGGAAATAAAGCTTGCTAGCCAAGAGGGGTTTCTGAGTAAGATTCCCACAAGGGCTTTTTGTCTAGGGGTTTTAAAGAATTAGATGGGAGCCATTTTGTAAAGCCAATGGGTAAGCAATACAATCCCACCCTGTAGGAGACTACATACTTTGTAGATCCAATTTAGGCAATGTTTACAGTGTTCATGTAGGGCCCCTGAGCCCTTGAGCCAATGGCCTGGTTGTTTATGCTCTGGGAAGGTCCTAGACAGCCAGAGGATACCTGGAAGACTTTTTAAAAACTCTCTGAAGGGTCAGGACTCAGGACATTCCATTTGGGGCTTTCAGACTCCATTTTGAGGCCACTGTCCTTATTCTCTATCAGAATCCAAACTCTTGTCTTACTTAACTTCTTTTATGCTTATACTATTAATAATGTTAGTATTGGCTTCATTTACAAGTCAACTATTACTCATTTGAAGTATGATAATAATAACTGCATTCTTTCCTGAGGGAGAGGATTTATAAGCATACTCTAATTAATCCTCTCATCTCACCCTAGGTAGGTACTATTATATTTCCCATGATATAGATGAGGGAACCAAGGTTTACAAAAGTCAACTAATAGCTCCTAAATGGCAAAGCCAAAATTTGAACCTAAATGTACTGGCCTTAAAGCTTTGCTTTTTACTTCCATGTTTACTATTTCTTAAAAAGAAAGGAAAAAAAAAAGGGCCAGGGATTTAGCTCAAGTGGTACTGCATCTACCTTGGAAGCAAAAGGGCCAGGGTTTGATCCCTGGTACCACAAAAAGAAAAAAAAAAATCAAAGTTTATTGTGAGGATGTGGAAGATGAGATTAAATGACAAATCGGTTATCTGTGGCATTTGACAGATGTGTTCTTCAAAAGTTTTATGAGTTCGAGTGAAAAATAAGCCTAGATACTGGTACAAATTCCCAATATTGAGTGTGATCATGATTTGTATATACAATGTACCATTAAAGATTATTTTTTAAAAAAGCCTAGAAACATTACAGAGGGAACATAGCCATTCTCTTAGAATTTCACAACAGGCCTCTACCTTAATTGGGTTACCATGATCTAAGAGTTTAGGAGTCTTACTGTTGTTTCAGCAAAAAGTACTCAGCAATATTAGGAAACTGGAAAGACCCTAAACTCAAAGGCTAATTTCCCTTTCAAGAACAAATTCCTGTCAACCAAATGAGAGGAGAAATACATATAAAAACAAGCATATCAGTCAGCATTCAAATATGATTGGAAAGTTTCTCCCCCAAGTAGTGAGATTTATATGGGGAGCTAAATGCTAATCAGAGATTTGCTTAGTGAACAAGGAAATAAAGCCCAGAACCAGATATTCTTAATGCTAGTTTCTCTGAGCCAATAACCCATTCATTTCTTCCTCTACTGAATAATTACTTTATCCCTGGCATTGTGCTTACTACCGGAAATACAGTTGTAAGGGAGAAATTTTTAAGAAAGAAAGTTGTAAAAAATAAATTACCACCTGAACGGTGTCAATGTTTTAGAGACAGAAACATCAAATGATGAGGATGATTTTAAATGTTGATAAATGTAATGAATAACTTTAAGCAAGATAAGAAGATAGTGTTTGATAGAGAAGTCAAGTTAGATCTAGAAGGGTATTTGAGATCTGAAGAAATAATATATTTAAATATTTGAGATCTGAAGAGGTGAGAGAGCAGATTGGGTTAAGTCCTGCAGGGGGAACACTCCAACAGAAAAAAAAAACAGCAATTCTAAAGAGTTTAAGGGAGGTGCTCTCTTCAGCAGCACATATACTAAAGAATTTAAGGGAGAATGAGCTCAGTGTTTGAGAAATAGTAGGGATAGAGGCCAGTCGGCAAGTAGGAAACAGGTAGGAGATGAGGTCAGAATGCAGCAAGGGCCACACCATGTAGTTTCAAAGGATCTTACTCTAAGAGCTGTTGGAAACCACTGGGGAGGTTTTGAGCACAAGCATGTCATATCCAACTTGGGGGAGGCAAGTCTCATACTATAGAGGAAAACTCACATTTTTCCTTTGGGAGTAGAGTAGGTCCCAGATGTTAAACTAGGTAAAGACAGGTGAAGAAATTTCTAACTAATGACAAACAAAAGTGGCGCACACAATTTAAGGAAAGGAGACATATCCCTCTCCTTATCTTTTCTCCTAAGAATGTGTAAATCACCAAGCTGAAACCTGGGAATCTACACCAGATCATGAGAAAGAATCTTTATATTAAGCATGGAAAAGCAGCACTACGGAAGAGCCTGCATCTCTCATAATTTATAACATTTTCACACCAACTGTGAACCACCTATGTTTATATAACAGATAAATCTCTACCATGGGTTTTCTGTCACTTGCAGATGAATCTAATCTTAACACACTTCCTGCTTGATTCCCTTGAGATTGCAAATGACTAGAAATTTGGGGCAGGACCTAATCCCAAAAGACTTGAACTTTATGGAATCTTGCATTCTTTGTTAAGATCACACAATTGTTGTAAACTTTATGGTAATAATAAATGCAATTGTGCAGAAGTTTTATCATCATTTGACTTTTGTATTACAACTTGGAAAGTCATTCTACAAATTATGCAGAAGATCCATTGGCAAGGGAGAGGCTAAGGACACTGGAGAGAGAGAAAGCAAGAGAGAAATCTGGCAGAGAAAGGGACCTTACTAATGGCATCGAGGGTCAGTTCCTCACACCTCCCATAATTCCCCAGAGATTAATGGAGATAATTGTTTGTTGAATAGTATTCCTTGACACAGATGTACTGCTCTCCACTGTAATTATTCACCCACTGAAGACATCTGAAATTTTTCTAGTTTGAGTTATTACAGACCAAGCTTCTATGAACATTCATTTCCAAGGGCCAGAGATTTAGCTCAGTGGTTCCGTTGCTTCCCTAGCAAGCGCAAGGTCCCTGGTTTGATCCTTGGTAACCACATACAACAGTGCTGGGCATGGTGACTCATGCCACCAGCAGTTAGTACCACATACCACAAGGATGGGTATGGTGGCTCACATCTGTAATTTAGCACTCAAGAGGCAGAGGCAGGAGGATTGCTGAGTTTGAGGCTTGCCTGGGCTCCACAGTGAGCTCAGGGCCAGCCTGAACTACAAAGTGAAACCCTGTCTCAAAAAAAAAAAAAAAAATTCTTTGCTATGAGAACCTGTAGATATAAATAAGTTCTAGAATGTATGATAGATTTTGTGAAATAGGAAATATTCAAAGGCAAGGGGAAAGAATAAATATGATTTGGAAAGAAAAAGCAATAGCATGCATATAAGGGGTGGGGGGGTCAGGATATGGGTAAAAATGAGAATTAACTTGTATCATATACTGGTACCAATTCCCCAATGTTGAGTGTAATTGTGACCTATATATAAAATGTAACAATAATAAATTCAATTAAAAAATTCATGTCCAAATCTTTTGTGAAAATAAGTTTTCATTTCTCTGGGGTAAGTGCTCAAGGTTACAATTGCTGGGGTCAAATGTTAGTCATATGTTTAATTGTTTTCCTAACAGCAAGATATAAGTGACTCAATTTATCTTAATTCTTGCCAAATTTTGTTGATGATATTTATGTGTTTAATGTCAGGCATCCACATAGGTGTGGGGAGCTTTGTCATAATGATTAAATACACATTCTTAGTGTGAACTTATTTTTGAATATTGAATCAGTCTTGAAACACTAACAAATCTTACTTGGTCATGTAGTACAATTCTTGTAAATATTGTATTTATTTGCTAATATTCTGTTAAGAATTTTTTAGTCTATTTTCATGAGACATACTGGACTAGTTTTTCTGTGCTGTTTTTGCCCGGTTTTGGTGTTAAGGTAAGAGTGATGATGTAATAATTTGGGGAGTGCTCTCTCCTATTTTCTGAAAGATATTATATATAAAAGTATGAATTTTTAAAATGCTTGGTGTAAAATTCTCCAGTGAAACTACAGGGACCTAGACATTTCTCTTCAGGAAATTTTAAAATTATGAATTAAATTTTCTTAATAGTTATAAAGCTATTCAAACTATTTCATGTTGGCTGAATTATGACAATTTGTATTGTATTATTGTATTTTCCCATTTTTTTGCTTAATGTCTTTTTTCTTGGTTTTGAAATTTCCCATATTCCTTGTTTTATAATTTGCTTTCTGTTTAGAGAACTTCCTTTATTCCTTTAGACAAAGTCTATCAGTGAAAAAATAGGTTAGTTTTTCTTCATTTGAGAAGCCATCATTTCCCTCTACTTCTAAAGGATATCTTTGCTGGATCTAGGATTTAGGTTGACCTCTCAGCATTTGACAACTATTGTGTCACTTTCTTCTGACCACCAGGGTTTCTTGTATGAAATCTACTGTCATTCAGAGTGTTTCTCCCTTGTACGGAAGATCTTATTTCTTCGTTGGTTTCTTGATTTTTGTCTTTGTTTTTAGTTTTCAGAAGTTGAACTCTAATGTATCTTGGTAGGGGCTGTTTTGGGTTTGTCTTATTTACGTTTCATTTGTCTCCTTTGTAATAACAGCTTTATTGAGGTATTTAAAGTTACAGTTCAAATGACTTTGTATATCACAGGGTTGTGTAACTCTCACTAGCTAATTTTAGAACACTTTAATCACATCAAAAATAAACTCTATACCTATTAACAATCACTATTTCCCTTGACACAAACCTAGAAAACCATTGGTATGCATTCTGTCTGCATACACTTGCCTATTCTAGACCTTTAAGATCTAAACATTGAATTTCAAACATGTACTATGAGGGTTCTTTCATTTAACACAACAGTTTTAAGATTCATTCATGTTGTAAAAAGTGTTAATACTGGGCCGGAGGGTTAGCTCAGTGGTTCCGGTGCCTGCCTTGCAAGCGCAAGGTCCTGAGTTCAATCCCCGGTAACCACATATAATGCTGGGCGTGGAGACACGCACACCAACAATCAACACCGCATACCACAATGCCGGACATGGTGGCTCACGCCTGTAATCCCAGCACTTGGGAGGCAGAGACAGGAGGATTGCTGAGTTCGCGGCGGCTTGCCTGGGCACCATAGTGAGCTCAGGGCCAGCCTGAACTACAAAGCGAGACCCTGTCTCAAAAAGCAAAAAAAAAAAAAAAAAAAAGTGTTAATACTTTATTCCTTTTTAGTGCCAATTAATATATGGTGTGAGTATATACTATGTTTTGTTTAATCATTGATCAATTCATGGCCATTTCAGTTGTACTTCTCATGTATTACAAATAATTACAAGTAATACTGCTATGAATTGTGTACAAAAGTTTTTGTGTAGATGTATTTTCATTGTCATTAAGAGTAGAACTGCTGAGAGATATAGAGGCCCTATATTTAAGTGTTTGAGAAACTACCAGATTATTTCCCATGGCAGTTGTATCATTCAGATCTCCATCTGCAACAGATGAGAGTTCAGAATCCTCCATGTTCTCCCCAGTACGTGTTGTCTGTCTGTATCATAACTACCCTACCTGGTGTGAAGAAGTATCTCAGTGTTTTCATTTTCAATTCCCTAATAGCTACTTGTGATATTTTATTTATTGGTCACTCATATATCTTCCTTGGAGAAACTCCTATAGAGATCCTTTGTCCACATTGGTCAGGTTGTCTTTTTATTATTGAAACATGAGAGTTCTTTTGAGTCTTTTCTAGAAACAAATATTTTATCAGATAGATTTGCAAATACTTTCTCCATTCTGTGGATTATCTTTTTGCTTTCTAACAGTGTTTTTTGAACTACAGAAGTTTTAAATTCTGATAAAGTGCAATTTACTTAGTTTTTGTTTTGTCACTTGTGTTTTTGGTATCATATCTAAAAAGTCTTTTTCTAATTTAAGGTCACAAAAAGTTATTTCTTTATTTTCTTCTGATAATTTTATATTTTTAGCACGTACATGTAGTTCTGTGATCCATTTTGAGGTTTTTGTTTTTTGTTTTTGCAGTACCAGGTATTGAACTCAGGCCCTTATACTTGCAAGATAGGAGCTGTGCCACTGAGCTAAATCCTCAGCCCCAAGGTTTTTCTTTTAATGCTTCTGAGGAAAAAGGCCTGATTTTATTCTTTTGTACATGGACTTAATTTGTCACAGCATTATTTGTGGAAAAGACTACCTTGTCTCCATTTATCTGGGGTTTTGTTGTTGTTTTGGGGTTTGTTTATTGAGACAGGGTCTTACTAGGTAGCCCAGGCTGGCCTCACGGTGATCCTCCAGAGTGCTGGGATTACTATGCCTCTCCTTAAACATGTTTTGAAATCTTTCATTGAAAATGTATTCTGGTTTGTAAATCTATGGGTTTGTTTTCTTTTGCCAAATCTCAGAAGTTTTCAGCCATTTCTTAGTTTTTTAAAAAACCTCACTCTTTTTTTAAAAACCTCATTTCTCCTAGTAATTCAATGACAAGAATGTTATTTTTTTAAAATAGTATCTTCCTTTTCCTCTTCCCTTTCTTCATCTTTTTTCTTTCTGTCATCTTGTTTCTTCTAGTTCATTTTCTATTGTTTGTTAGACTGGTACTTTATATTCCCAACTTCTCTGATTGTTTCTTCTGTCCCTTTTATTCAGTTGTTTACCCATTCAGATGTTTTATTATTATTTTTAGTCTAAATTTCCATTTGATTTTTCCATATGTCTTCTATTTCTTTGCTGATATTTTCTATTTCTTCATAGTTCTGAGTATTTTTGTATTTTCTCTCTGAAGACTTTTTTAAATGTCTGCTTTAAAATCTTTGTCAAGTAATTCTCACACTGGTGTATTCTTGGTTTTCATTTATTGCCTTTTAAACATAGTTTGAGATATCCTTGGCTCTTCATTAGTAATTTTCAACTGAAACCTGGGCACCTCTAGGATCTTTGTAATATTCTTCCCATTGGTTTCTTCTGACACATTGCTGGCAGTGAGTGGGCTGGAGAGCAGGCACCTCCTTCTCACTGCCACTTTGGCAGAGAAGTCCACATCTCTCCTCGTCTCCGCTGACACCTGAGATAGGAGGCTCCTCATTACTACCCCTTGGCGATGAAATCATGAATCTTTACTTGACCTTCTCTGCCATCACCTCACCAAAGAAGGCCTTCTTGTTTTTTTTAATTGAATTCTTTATTGGTACGTTTTACATACAGCTCACAATCACACTCAACATTGGGGAATTTGTACCAGTATATGAGATGAGTTAATTCTCATTTTTACCCATATTCCTACTCCCCTCCCACTATATACATGTGCTTTTTTTTTCTTTTCAAATCATATTTATTCTTTCCCCTCATTACTTTCCCCTACAACAACTTCTTATAGCCTAGTCAGGGGGAGAAGCTAGGCTTTCCACTAGGTCTTTGCTGATGTGAGTGGGCTAGGTTTACAATTTTTTCTGTGGTTTTTGACTGGTGTTTTCATTTTGTGTTTATTTCTTAACTATTTTAAAACCTTTTTTATTAGTACATATTTGCCATACATATTGACCACATTCATCATATGGAATTTGTTCTGTACCTATATATCTTAAGTCTTTCCCCCTTTCCCTTCTCTCTCTTCAATCCTTATTTTCCTCCCCATTTACAATAGCTTTCTTTGCATATTTTCTTTTGCCCTTCATTCCCTTTCCCCTCCCCTTCCTTTGTTTTCCTCATTCTACTTCCCAAGGTATATCCTACATTATGCTCCTTATTTATCCTCTAAATTTCACACCACAGAAACAATGCAATATTTAAACTTGTCTCATTTATTTAGTTTAAGATGATGATCTTGAAGTGTATCCATTTTCCTATGAATGTGTCAAGTTTATCTTTCTTTATGGCAGAGTAGTACTAGTATCTATCTTTCTATCTATCTTCCTCATCTGTGCATCTGCTGATGGACATTTGGGCTATTTCCAAGATTTCACTATTACAAACTGTGTTGTTATAAATGTGGATAGGCACATATCATTGCGGTATGATGCTTTTAACTCTTTTGGGAAGATCCTAGGAAGGGGATAGCTGGGTTGAATGGAATCTTTAGTTCTGGTTTTTTGAGGAGTCTCCATACTGATTTCCATACAGATTGCACCAGTTTACATACCTACTAGTAATAGAGAAGGGTTCTTTTTTCTCTAAAGCCTCGCTAGCATATGTCATTGATTCATTTCTTGATGACAGTTATTCTTTCTGGAGTGAGATAAAATCTCAGTGTTGTTTTAATTTACATTTCTTGAATAACCAGTTACATTAATAATTTTTTCATATATTTATTTATTTGTATTTTTTAATCTAATTAATGTTTAGTCATTGCAGATGCTAATTTTTGGACTAGGTTTTTAAATTTGGGAGATCTAATTTTTCTATTCTTTGTATACTCTAGACATTAGTCCTTTGTCTGAGAAATACCTGTAAAAAATATTTTCAAATTCTGTGGGTTGCCTCTTCACTTGCAAGGGGCTTTCTGTCTGTCTCATTGGTATGTCCAGGTTGCTGGTTCTTCATTTTCAAGAGCAAGATATATGGGCGGGGAGAAAAAAGAGACAACCGTAACATGAGTTCCTTATGTTCCCAGGTCCTAAGTCAGTCTGTTTTCTTTAAACCTTTTAGAATCTCCTTGTCTTATATATAATATTTAGCTGTATTTAATGGGAGCAATAAGGAAAATGTCTACTCTCTCTTCCTAGAAGTGGAAGTCTATGTATTCCTTTTTATAAATAGGATTTCTTTAATTAATTTTTTTTATTTTAGGTTTTTGAGAAAGGGTCTTGCTTTGTAGTTCAGACTGACCCTGAATTCACTTGTAACCCAGGCAAGACTTGAACTCATGGCAATCCTCCTGACTCTATCTCCCAAGAGCTGAGATTACAGGCATGAGTCACCACATCCAGCAATAGGATCATATTTTAATATTTTAGTAGTAAAGGAACTTTTAAGTTAATCCTAAATTAATAATAATTCCCTAATTTATCATTTTATATATTAAAGGTTTATATATGGGTACGCTTTAAAGAAGAAATACTTAGAGATTACTTACAAATTTCTGAATACTGAGTGTAACTCTCCTCTTTCAGCATTTGAATTAAATTGCCCTAAAGAATTACTTTAAAATTTTTTTTCTATGGCTAGTTTGAAAATGTTTCAATTTTCAGAATTGAAAGGACAATTCCTTAAACCATCTAGTGTTAAATAATATGAGATTTCCTAAGTCACTCCAGTGGTATAAATGGAAAACAATATTTCTCAGAAGTATTCTATTTTAGAAATGTGCCTGTATCTAAAATATTATTTCATTTATCTTACTGAACTTTTAATACTCATAACAATTGCCTATTAAATATATTTATTTAACAATGTTTTGTTTCCAGATCTATTTTTTCTTGACATTCATTTCTTCTTTCTAGCAATAGTTTTATTTATTGTCCAGTAACTATCTGCCTGGCATTCACCTAATAGGCTCTTACTTATTTCCACTCAAGACCAAAAAGTGAAGCTCACAAAGAACGAAAGTGCTCCTAAATGGTAAAGCTAGCATCAGCAAAAGGTTCTTTCACTCCAAACGCCACACTGTTTTGACAATACTATGTCTGATAAAGTAGGTACATTTTCTTCCTAGGTGCAAGTTTATAGGTATGTTTTCTTTCTTGAATGTTGTTTTGTATCTACTAATACTCTTTGATTTTTATCCTGATCAATTTTCTCTAATTTTCTAAGGAAAACTTATAGAAATTTAAAATATAACGGCTTTGAAGTTTAAAAACAGTTCAATATTTTTAAATTTCTGTGTATGTCAATTTAAAATACCAACAATTCTTTAAAATTTTGCCACCTGAGTGTTGCTATTTACATATTTACATATTAAAAAACACCCCAGATAATTGCTAATATCTGTGCAAAGAAAAAATAAATAGGAAAAGAAAAATATAATAAGCCATGTTAAACCGTTGTTAATGGAAAAATAATTATTTAAAGAAGGCATCACTATTCAACACAGAACTATTTTATATTAGCTTTTTTTTTTTTTTGAGACAGGGTCTTGCTTTGTAGTTCAGACTGGCCCTGAGCTCACTATGTAGCCCAGGTAAGCTTCAAACTCAGCAATCCTGTCTCAGCCTCCTGAGTGCTGGGATTACAGGCATGAGCCACCATGCCCCACACTATGGTGTGTGGTATTGATTGCTGGTAGTTGTGAGTCACCACACCCAGCATTGTATGTGATTACCAGGGATTGAACTCAGTACCTTGCACTTGTGAGGCAGGTGCCGGAAACTGAGCTAAATCTCCGGCCCAGCTTTTTTTTTTTTTTTTTTGAGACAGGGTCTCGCTTTGTAGTTCAGGCTGGTCCTGAGCTCACTAGGTAGCCCAGGCAAGCCTCAAACTCACAGCAATCCTCTGCCTCTGCCTCTGCCTCCCGAGTGCTGGGATTACAGGTGTGAGGCACCACACCTGGCATTATAGTGTGTGGTATTGATTGCTGGTGGACATGAGTCCCCACACCTGGCATTGTGGTATGTGGTTACCAGGGATCAAATTTGAGACCTTGCACTTGCCAGGCAGACGCTGGAACCACTGAGCTAAATCCCTGGCCCTATATTAACATTTTTTACTTTCATTAAACTTTATAAAACAGTTACTTAATTTCCTTAAACTCAATTTTATTTTATTTTATTTTATTTTATTTATTTTTTGGAACCTGGAATCAGGCACTCCAGACCTTTAGCTTTCCAGGGAGGTGTAGCATCACTGAGCTATATTCTTGAGCCCAGCCTAAATTTAATTTTAAAACATCTGAAAAATGTAATTTTTTTCTTTCAAAAGATTATTTAACATATGCAAGAGAAATCTTTTCATATATGCTAAATAATACTTCACTTTTCCCATCATTTAAATTATTTCCAAAACAGTAATCAAATTAATTCCTTATTAATTGCTCAGTCAGTAGTCTTTTATATTTGTCACTATTTGCTAATCCTTTGGATTTTAAATTTATTCTGTTTTTTGTTTTGTATTGTTTTTTTGAGACAGGGTCTCGCTTTGTAGTTCAGGCTGGCCCTGAGCTCACTATGTAGCCCAGGCAAGCCTCAAACTCAGCAATCCTCCTGTCTCTGCCTCCCGAGTGCTGGGATTACAGGCGTGAGCCACCACGCCCGGCACCATGGTATGTGGTATTGATTGCTGGTGGGCGTGAGTCACCACGCCCAGCATTCTATGTGGTCACCGGGATTGAACTCATGACTTTGCGCTTGCAGGCAGGCACCGGAACCACTGAGCTAAATCTCTGGCCCAAATCTATTCTGCTTTTAATCTTTAGGAAAGTAGAATGCATTTACTCATATTCCTTGATTTATATGGGCCCGTATTCCACAATACAATTTTCAAATACAAAAATAAGTCCTGTTTGTTTTTTGTACAAGTATCTTTATTCTAGATAAATTTCCCTGCAGACATACTGCACTTTCATTTAGGAAGGTTCATAGTAAACTGTTTTTTCTACCAATTCTTATCCCTACTTGAGGGCTTTTCCAGGTTCACTACTGTATCTAACTGCTATCAAATTACCATTAGAAAATGTTGACATCATATATTTTAGTTATTTTAAATATTTTCCCTTGCTATGCTCAACTCCTAATGAAAAAAAAAATGGTGTGGTAGTCTCCAAATTTAAGTTGAACTAGTCCTTCCTGTAAAATGATTGCTATTCTAAATGAATGTTATTAACAGGTTTATTATCAAACTGTCTCAGGAAAAATTTAAGAATACTTACTAGTGCTAGATACTGTAATTTTATCTAGAATGTGCCCAGAAGTCAACAACTGCTATATTTCCAAAACACATAGAGCATTTTCAAGTAAGATGCTGAAACAACACACTTTGATCATGTGAGGAATATTATCATCAGCATCAGCTCCGTAGGAAAAGTTCACCAACTAACTATGCGAATTTTAAATATTCAGACACAGTAAACATTATTTCAGATCTAGATAAAGATGATTATGACTGAGTTTTAAAACGTTTACCTCTTCCGTTTTGAATTGTTTTCAGTTCCAAAAAAAAAAAAAAAGACATTTTAGTTTCTTGGGACGACTGGTTAAGGAGAGAAAAACTTGTCATTTTTAAGAGAAACTACATTTATATGAGACACACCTGTAACACAAACCGTCACTTTATAAATCATAGTTAAATTTTTAAATTTCATGGTAGTTTTGTGCTAGATCCAGCGTATTGCAATAGCCTGTCTTGTACTAAGCAAAAAGCCGTCAGCCGACGTCTATTTCTTGAAGCCATTTCTGGATTTTTCCAGAGGTTCAGTTGTATTGTTGCGAGATATGCGGCCTGTTTCTGGGACCCTCTGTCACTTGAGTGTTATGCTTGGGTACCTTAGATAGGCGAGGTCAGGGTCCTCCTCCTTGGAGGGCCCTGCAAAGGCCCCAGGCAATCACTCCTGCTAGCCATCTTGTCCTGGCCCGCGTCTCCAAGCATCTGCGAGGCCCGCGCCAGGCCGAGGCCCGAGGTTGCAGGGTGTGAGCAAAGACTGCAGCCGAGCGCTGGAGTCCAGCCCGCAGGCTCCTTAGTCCAGGCAGAGAATTTCCTAACCTTGCCGCGTTGCCATGGCGACCGCCCGGAACGTTCCCGCGGCGCGCCCCGCCCCCCGTCCAATCGGACCGTCGTTCGCCCGAGCGCAGATTCTCTTTGTTCCGCAGCCATTTCAGGCCCCGGACGCGAGGCAGCGCCGCTTCGGCAGAAGGCCCGAGCACCGGAGGCGTCTGGGATGGTGTGGGATCGGGTAGGTGGCGCGAGGGTGCGAGGACCCCGACTGGAAGGGCAGGAGCGGAGGCGAACTCCGAGCCGGGGCGAAGGGCCGTCCGCACTCGGGATGCCCGCCCAGCCATCGCCGGAGGGCGCGGCGCGGCTCTGAGCTCTACAGCCGTGGGGCGGGCGCGCTGCGGGAGGGCGGCTCCTCAGGTGTCCGCGGTCGGGGTCTGGCCAGGCCCCGCGAGGGACGGGGAAGGGCAAAGGTTTGCTGCCCGGAGCTCTCCCTTGCCCAGGGAAGCCGCGGCATCCGAGGGCCTTTGGGTGCGGTCGTGGGCTCCGCCGGGACGGCTGCTTCCGTCGGTCCGGCTGCCGGCCGGACGCGCGTCTTTGTCCCGCCGCGGACCCCGGGCCAGGCGTCCCGAGTCCGAGCGCTCACTTTCGTTTCCGCACTGGCCCGGTGATCTCTTTCTCCCATCAGTTCTTTCCTTTTGGGGCCTCTTCGTTCTACTGCATTTGCACAATTTCAGTGTTTGTAACTCCGTGTTTCGTGTGGGCTTGTGGTTTTTGCACTTCTGCCGCCACTCCTACGCACGCTCGCACGCACGCAACTGGGGACACAGCTGTTGAGAAGCAGTCCCGCCACCGCAAACTGGTTTTGGAGTGGCTTTTTTTTTCTTTAAAAATGATCGCGTGTTGTTCATTAATTATAAAAATCAACTGGGTTTTGCAGAGATTTTATCACAGTATAAATCTGTTGTCTTAATCATTACTAGTCAGGTCGATCGGCAGATAAAAATGTAGAAACTTGAAGTTGGATGCTGGTCCACAAATTGGTTTTGACAGAGGTATTAAGAAGCTTAATTAAAAACCCTTCTTTGAAACGGTGGTGACTGGAAGGATGAGTACTTGTTATTACCCTCCAGTCCCCCAACAAAGATACTTTAAAATGCAAGATATTTGGTATAGGTGACACTTGGAAATACAGGACTGTAAGATGGCTGTCTAGGTGTGGATTTAAAGTTTACATGTTGGGTCAGAGCCTTTGTATTGCAGTAGTAAGGAATTGTTTTTAGTGAGACATGAGGATTCTGTTTTCTATATTCTCTTTCCCCTGAACCCAAGTTGTTCCTAAAGAATGGGCTACATCAAGTTGAAAATTTGGAATTGCAAATGGGAAATACTAGTGTACACGTTTTAAAGACAACTTGGCATACTAATGTATAAATACATAGTAGTTTGGCAGAATGTCTTTTACTTGATGTAATTTAATGCAAGCCTTTTGAAGTACTTGTTATAATGTGCTCCATTTTCTTTTTCTTAAAACGGCCCTCTACCTTGGATTAGCTTTGATGTGGTTGCATTTTCAACCTTGTCAGGAATTATTAAGTCCGTCACACTAAAATATCTATAAAATTATTTTTTAAACTTATGTTCTAAAAGCCGTTTATTTTATAATGTGAGTGGAATAAGAGTTTGGTAAAAATATGATACCCTGTTCTGGTTGTAAATGTCTCCATAACCAACGCTTGTTGTATTCATTGCATTCATGAGCCTAGTTTTTATTATATAAGGTTTTTGTTTTGGTTTTTTTGAGACAGAGTTTCACTATTTGCTTCATGCTGGCCTTCAGCTCACTATTGTAGCCTAGGACTGGCCTCAAACTTGCAGTGATCCTCCTGCCTCAGCCTTCTTGAAGTGCTGGGATTACATTCATTCTTATGTAATGCTAAAGCCCTCTCATGAACTGAATTCTAAAAGTTGTTCTATTTTTAGAAGAATTTATTTATTAACTGTTCAGTTCTGCAAACATTTAAGAAATCTGTATAAAGGAAACTAGCCTAAGTGATCTGGAATGAAATAAATTTATCAAATACTGTATAAACTGACAAGAAGAGCACAACAGTAAGTGGGAGTTATTGGCCATACAGTAAAAATTATTAATATTTTTCCTGCAGTTGATATTGAAATATTAGTGTCAAAATGATATTGTTTGTTCCAAAATAATTTGGTTTACAAGCAGAAGGATAAGGAAGGAGAAAGAGTCAGTGTGATTAATAAGGTGTTCATAAACATTGGAGAACAATGTTATATTCAAAAAGGAAGGATTAGGGAAAGTGAAATTACCCAGATTCTGTATTAAACATTGTTCTTGGTCCATTCACCCAGTGCACGGTAAATATCTGGTGAATGCTAGCAGATGAGGGGGTCTCCTGAATGTAGAAGGATGAACTTCACAGGGGAAAGCAGATGCTTCTGAAGCACTAACTGATGTGTGATTTGTTAGGTGGAAGTTAGTGTGGGGAAGGTTCTAGAAGCCAAATGTGATTGGATTGCTCCAAGACTTCAAAGCCAGGTAGGGTTCTTTGAAGTTAAGTTAGTTGATATAATAAGTAAGAATGTTAGTGTTCAAAAGTCTTAATGGTCAAATGAGATACTGAAACAAGAAATAAGCATATAGATTTGTCTTAGAATTTTCTGGAGTACAGAAATGGAATACCAGAATGGTGGCCACATCGTGTTCTAAAAAGCATTCAGTTTTGAACACAGTACTGAAAAAATAACTGTGAATACCACAAGGTTTGGATTTACATATGCTTTTTTTTCTTTTTTTTACGGTACCAGGGGTTGATATATGCCTTTTTAATGGTTAATATTTCTAAGCAAAGCAGAACTTTTTATTTTATTTTATTTTTTTTGAGACAGGGTCTCGCTTTGTATGTAGTTCAGGCTGGCTCTGAGCTCACTATGTAGTCCAGGCAAGCCTCGAACTCAGCAATCCTCCTGTCTCTGCCTCTTGAGTGCTGGGATTACAGGCATGAGCCACCATGCTCGGCACAAAGCAGAACTTTTTAATGTAGTGTTGAAGTCAGGGACAAGAGCTCTAAAGCCAGACTACTTAGATTCAAATTTTGGCACCCTCTGTAATGACCTTGGGCAAAGGACTTAATCTCACAGTGTCTCTGTTGTTGTTTATCTCAATGTTAGGAGTATTAGATGAGTTAATGCATAATCTCTTAGAATTGGGCCTGGTAGTAGGGAGTGCTCCATAAATAATTACTGCTATTCTCATTAATATCATTAACCTTGAATTTTTTTTTTTTTTTGAGATAGCCTTTTTGCTTTGTAATTCAGACTGGCCCTGAGCTCTCTGTGTAGCTCAGTCTAGCCACGAATTCACAACAATACTCCTGCGTCTGCCTCCTGAGTGCTAGGATAATAGGCGTGAGCCACCACACTCGGCATTGTGGTATGTGGTACTGGGGATGAACATGGGACCTTGCACTTTGAGGCAGATGCTGGAAGCACTAAGCTAAATCCCTGGCCCTATCATTAAATATTTTAGAAAACTATTTCCTAACTGTGATAGGTAAAACCATAAAATAATAGATATCACCAGTAATTAGTTACTCGCTCTGCAGTAACTAATTTAAAAGCTCTTTCATGCATTTCCTCCCAGTATTTTTTTCTGGGCTTTATTTCATTGTTAACACAATTGAGACTTTACTATGTGAATAATCATATTCTGCTTTTTTTTTCACCTGTGCCATAAGCATTTTCTTTCTTTTTTTTTTTTGAGACAGGGTCTCGCTTTGTAGTTCAGGCTGGCCCTCAACTCACTGTGTAGCTCAGGCAAGCCTCGAACTCAGCAGTCCTGCCTCTGCCTCCTGAGTGCTGGGATTACGGGCATGAGCCACCACACCTGACACTGTGGTATGTGGTATTGATTGCTGGTGGGTGTGAGTCACCACGCCCAGCATTGTATGTGGTTACTGGGATCGAGCTCAGGACCTTGCGCTTGCGAGGCAGGCGCCAGAAACACTGAGCTAAATCTCTGGCCCCCATAAGCATTTTCTTACACTGTTCAATTATTTTGTCAGGTTTTTAATGATCCCATACTGTTCATTTGAATTTCTCATAATTAGAAGGCTTTTTTTTTGTAGTTATGAGAAACCTTGCTGGGAACATCCTTGTATGTAGAACAAATTCTGTAATTTAGATTTCATCTCAATCGATTCCTCAAAGTGAAAATTCTAGGACAAAGTATGTGATCATCTAATGATCCATGTTGATTTTTCCTAAGGAAATTTAATAATGATCTTAAAAAATTGGAGCAAAACAGTAATGCTCTTATAGATTGGGATATAAGACAATGAATATTTTTCCTTGTAAGGTGTTAGGAATTTGTAGGTAGCTTTCGTACATTGATACTGTGATGTGTATTGTTCTTATTTGCCACCACAGCCCTGTATCCCAGGTACATAAATCACTACCATAGGTGAAAATGTTCATCCCAGAAAAGGCAAGATTCTGCTGTGTATGCTAAATAAATGCAAATAAGTTGTTGGGAATTCATGTATACAGTGAATACAATGAACAAACCTCAAAGTCATTGAACACCAGATTTTACAGAAATGATATAAATCCATTAATCGTTTGTTTTCAACATATGAATGTTAACTTCTGTTTTACTGGTAGAAGAAAGAATAGTTAAGTACTTTGTCCAGGATATCTGAGTGTTCAAGCCTGGGTTTGAACCTATATCTACCTCAGTGAAAGTTCATACTCCTACTTTTACACACTTCTGTGTCTATGTGTACAGTCAGAATCTCTTATATGTAACTACAGATCATAGACCACATTATTAAGACAGTTAACTAAACTGAAAATATTGAATAGATAAATTACAAAATTAAACCAGATAGGTTTTAATTTTCCACATACATTTATTTTGTTTTTCGGGGTTTTTGTTTGTTTGTTTGTTTTTGAGACAGGGTCTTGCTTTGTAGTTCAGGCTGACTCTCAGCTCACTATGTAGCTCAGGCAAGCCTTGAACTCAGCAATCCTCCTGCCTCTGCCTCCCGAGTGCTGGGATTACAGGCATGAGCCACCACACCCAGCTCCACATACATTTTATAACAGGAAAAAAATCCTTGCCTGGATTAGCTATACTTGGTAATGAATACATAAAGTTAGATTCTAAAAATAAATGTGTAGCAGCTGGGCAGGAATGGTGTAATCCCAATAGTGAGGAGGATGAGGCAGGAGGATTGCTACAAATTCAAGGCCACCCTGAGCTATATAGTGAGACCCTGTCTCAAAAAAAAACAAAAAAATTTTTTAAAATTTTAAAAAGTAAAATGAATGTATTTGTGGATACAGTTGTCTTAGTAATGATTTGAATACATGTAGGAGAGACAAAACCAAATAAATCACTAAATTTGATTAAATTTATTGACTAGGATAAGTTTAAAGGCCCATTAAATAATTAAATTGAAAAATACACTGACTCCTGATAAAGTAAATGAAAGTTGTCATGGAGAAATAAGCAAAAAGTAATAGTTCTAGGGCCGGAGGTTTAGCTCAGTGGTTCTGGTGCCTGCCTCACAAGTGCAAAGTCCTGAGTTTAATCCCGGTAACCACATACAACAATGCTGGCCATGGTGACTCACGCCCACCAGCAGTCAATACCACATACCACAGTGCTGGGTGTGGTGGCTCACGCCTGTCATCCCAGCACTCGGGAAGCAGAGACAGGAGGATTGCTCAGTTTGAGGCTTGCCTGGGCTACATAGTGATCTTAGGACCAGCCTGAACTACAAAACAAGACCCTGTCTCAGGAAAAAAAAAAAAAAGTAATAGTTCTAGATAAAAACTATCACTAACATATAGAAGATAAATGTTAAAGCAAAAAATAAAGAAGCAAAATAATTTTACATATTTGAGTTATATTTTACAGTTGTCTGAGGCCATTAGTAAAATAATTATTGGTGCAGCTCCTGTATCCTAGGTACATAAATCACTACCCTAGATGAAAATGTTCATCCCAGAAAAGGCAAGATTCCGCTGCATATGATAAATAAATGCAAATAAATTGTTGGGAATAGACAGTGTCCACCAGATTTTACAGAAATATAAATCCATTAATCGTTTGTTTTCACGAGAGGTTATAGTTTTGAAAAACTTTCAATAAACTAAAAATGTAAGTCGTTTCCTTTGGTTCAAAGTACAGGAAACCAAAGAAATGGCGAGAATAAAGGGCTGTGACATTTTTAAGTGTTATGATTATCTCTTGTCCCCAAGGTTTTGTAATAGTGGAGAGAGATGTGTAAATAAATCATGTGCAATAAGCGCAGGTACAGATTTTGTTATTAAATGTGTGCAAGCCCCAGTGGGAAGTAGTAATAAATTTCTTAGAGAGTGGAGGAGCAGCAGGAGTCTCATCAGAGAGCGAGCCCATCAGCACAGGTAAGGGCTCCCTGTCCTGTTGTGACACTAAGTGGTTCAGAGGGGTCTAGAGTAGGGGCCCATAAACTTCTCTGTAAACGGTGAGGTAATATTTTCTACTTGGCAGCAATAGCAATTCTGCCTTTGTAGTACTAAGTGGTCTTAGAGAATAAGAAAATGAGTGTAGCTACATTTGACTGCAGAGCCTTAATTTGACAGTTCATAAAATATAACACAGAGATTTGGAGAAGAGGCAACTTCCCAAGCATTATGTTAAGTATTCGGCTAGTTCCTCTTCACACACCCCTTTACCTGCTCTGCTCTTTCAGAATGCCCCCCAGGCTGTTCACACACCTCCAAGTTGCTAAGTGCCACGTGCCATTGAACAATCAATGAACAATCATCATATTTGACCTGTCGGCAGCATTTTACATAACTCTTCATTTAACCTTGAAATACTTTTTTCTTTACCCTCCAGGACACTACATTCCTGATTATCTCTACCTCAGTGCTACCTCCTGGTAATTCTCCTTTGCCTTTCTTATCACTAGCCTCTATCCTTAACCTCTCTCCCTATTTCTGTCTCATTCTTGTAATTAGTTGGTTGTGATAGACGTCAAGCTCAGTGAGTCCCAAACTAAACTCCTAAATGTTCTTCTGCCCAGTGCAGCTCAACCCCACAGACTTCTCCATGTCTGTAGCTTGCAGTTTCATTCTCGGTAATGTGAATCAAACTCCTGGAGTTTTCTTGACTTCACTTTTTCTTTCATGCATCGAAACCATTCTTTCAGGACTGTTTGCATCATCCAGATACATCCAGGATCCTACCAGGTCTCTCCATGATCTGAAAATGTGTGGCCTCCCAAAATTCATATGTTGAAATCCTAACTCCCAAGGTCATAGTACTGGGAGATAGTACTTGAGTCGGTGGGAAGTGATTAGGTCATTGGAGTGGAGTGGAGACCTTATGAATGAGATTAGTGGCCTTTGTAAAAGAGGCCCAGTGAGCTAGAAGGATCTATGAGCCAGAAAGCAGAGCCTAAGCAGAATCTCACATACCTTGATCAAGGACTTCCCAGCCTCTAGAATGGAAAGATTGGAGGATTTCTGTTATTAAGATGCTCTGTCTTAGCAGCCACACTAGATTAAGACTCGTGTTCACTCAGAGAAAAGCTAGTATTTCCAGTGCCCTGTAAAGCTCTGCATGATCTGCCGGGCCCATTCTCCTCTCACTAACCTCATTTCCTGTTACCATTTTCCATTGCTTGCTGGACTTCTTTCTTGCTGTATTTCCTACTGCCTGGAATGTGCCTCTCCCAAATAGGTTCCTGGCTCAGGGGCCTTATTGCCAACTCTGTTCAGAGCTTATCTTTTTTTTTTTTTTTTGAGACAGGGTCTCGCTTTGTAATTCAGGCTGGCTCTGAGCTCACTATGTAGTCCAGGCAAGCCTCAAACTCAGCAATCCTCCTGTCTCTGCCTCCCGAGTGCTGGGATTACAGGCATGAGTCACCACGCCCGGCACTGTGGCATATGGTATTGATTGTTGGTGGGCGTGAGTCTCCACGCCCAGCATTGTATGTGGTTACTGGGGATCAAACTCAGGACCTTGCGCTTGCAAGGCAGGTGCCAGAACCACTGAGCTAACCCTCTGGCCCCAGAGTTTATCTTTTAAAAACTTCTTAAATACTGTCACACCCCTGTTCGTTCCTTGCCCCCAGCCCTCTGATCCTGCATTCATCTTTATTTTTGGCTTAGTACCCACCACCTTCAGGGATTAGCGATAAACAAGAGTACCATGAGCCCTTGGTGAATTTTTGTACAAACAATAAATGAACAAAGAATGCTCTTACTTTTTTGTTTTGTGTTGTTTTTTTGAGAGTCTCACCATGCAGTTCAGGCAGTCCTTGAACTCATTTTGTAGCCCAGGCTGGCCTTAAACTCACAGCGATCCTTCTTCGTCAGCCTCCTGAGCACTGTGATCACAGGTGTGCACCACCACACCCTGATTTGGTTTTACTTTTTTTTTGAGACAGGGTCTCGCTTTGTAGTTCAGGCTGGCCCTGAGCTCACTTTGGAGCCCAGGTAAACCTCAAAGTCAGCAATCCTCCTGCCTCTGCCTCTCAAGTGCTGGGATTACACGTGTGAGCCACCGTGCCCGACATTGTGGTGTGTGGTACTGATTGCTTGTGGGCATGAGTCACTACACCTGGTATTGTTGTATGTGGTTACCGGGGATCAAACCAGGGACCTTGTACTTGCTAGGCAGGTGCCAGAATCCCTGAGCTAATAAGTCTCCATCCCAGTTTTACATTTTTAAGGATTGAAAACAAAGCAAAGAATATATATGACATCTGTGCCCTAAATCTAATATGTTTACTTTTTGGTCCTTTTCAGAAAAAAAAAATTACTATATGTTTTATTCTACTGCTTGTCTTTTTCTTACCTCAAGAATGCAAGCTTCTAGGGCACTTACTCATTGCCGTGTCTATAGCAGATGCACCTCAGATTTAGTACTTAGTACATACTTGTTAAATGAACTCTTTGTAATGCTGCAAATTTGTAAGTAGGTTAAGTATTCATCAACAAACTGTATGTACTATGGCTGGTCATCATAGTGCACACCTCTAATCCCATCACTCTGGGAGGCCGAGACAGAGGATCTCAATTTAGGACCCAGTTTGGAAAAGGGAATGTAGTTCAGTGTGGAGGTGCTGGATTCAATCTCCATTAACCACCCATCCACAGAAAGAACTGTATTTTAATGAGTGATGAAATAGGCAATAGATATATATCTGTCATGACTAAGGAAAGTAAAGCCTATTTCAAATGGTTTGCTAGAGAGCAGAAATAAAGTGCTTCCTATTTCTGTGTATTTAAATCCACAGAAAAAAAGCCCTACAAGATATGTACCGAATAAACACCAGAGTACCTCAGGGAGGAGACCAGGGTGAGCAAAGGTGAGAAGGGAGCTTGAATTTCATTTGTATTGGTTTTTTTCTGTTAAACAATGAAATGAAGTCACATACTCATTTTTCATTTAAAGATGTTTTGGAATGAAGCAAAAGGGAAAAGCAAATACACTAAAAAAAACCTTAGGCAATAAGAGGAAATAGTAATGGGGTGGAGAGGCAGGGATGAGGACATTGCCTTTGTAAAATGTCATACTTGGTGAGCAGTCTAAATAAGGGGAATGAGTGAGCAATGTGAATGTTTAAGCAAAGAACATGCAAAATAAAGGTCCTTAGGTGCCAACAAGCTTAGCATGGTTAGGAACTGCAAGGAAACCAGTGTGATGGAAACATGGTGAACAAAGAGGCAGAGACTGCTAGGAGAGGAGTTCAGGGAGGAGGCTCAGCCCAGATTACACAGAGGCTACCAGGCTGCTGTCTTTTTAATGTGATGGGAAGCCACTGGAAAGTTTTGGAGGAGGATGGGCTTGATTAATTGTGGGTTTAATTAGATTGTTTTTGCTGCTTTGTCTCAGAATGTACTGTAAGGAAACAAAAGAAGAGGCGGGGAAAACTATTGTAGCAGATTGTGTTGTTGGAGAGGACTCATTTGAACTGAGCAGCCAGGTTCAGAATATATTTTGGCAATCCTGGTTGATGGGTTGGATGTGGGCTATAAGGAAAATCAAAGGTGACCTGTTCCTATTTTGGCCTAAGCAGCTGGTTGGAAACTAGTGGCACTGAGAGATAGTAGGCAGCTGGAGGAACAGATTGGAGTAGGGTGCAGAAGAGGGTCAGGAATAAAGCATGAGAGGCCGTTTAACAAATGTGTGTCTTGCAAGACCCTGGTGTAGAATTCAGGTTGTTATTTAATCACACAGTCTGGATAACTCAGTAGATAGAGAAAAGAAGTACTTAGAGGTTAGGGAGCCACTAAAGAAGACTGTAACAGCGAGAAGCCTGTGAGATAAAAGGAAAATTGGGGAGATGTGCTGCAAGCCAAGGGGTGACAACTGGTCACTTGTGTCAGCCCCTTGGGGAAGTTAAGATGAGGCCAGGAAAAAAACCCCACTGGGTGTGGCAGCTGTACCTCAGTGGAATAAGAAAGGGGAGATGATGATTGTACAGTCATTTCAGGATGTTTCTGTGAAATAACAGGAGTGGAGAAATTGAGTAGCAGCGGTTGTAAACAGTCAAAGGAAGGTTTTAAAGATATCATAGTAAAATAATTGTAAATTTAATGGCAGAACTCCTGTATACTTTTAATCTGAGCTCATTAGTTTTTAATACTTTGCTACATTTCTCCCCCCACCCCATTAATTTTTTTTAATCAATGCAAATTAGATCTTTGATCGCTTATCTTTTAACAGGTCCATGAATAGATCTTTGCCCATTTATCCCTCAATAGTTTAATGTGTATATTCTAAAAGCCAGGATACTTATGTGAAACCAGACAAAATTAGCAAAAACAGAAAATTTAATTTTTATGTCCATGTTACAAATTTGTCATTTGTTCTAGTAACATCCTTTATAGCTTTTTTCTTTGCTAGTACATACTTTCAGGATTTTGTGTTACACTTAGGTGTCAGTGTCTTTTTAGTCTGATTTTCTTTTCTTTTCAAGATAGGACTTTGCCATTTTATCCTCATAACAACCTCATGATATGTAGGTACTATTAATTATCTCATTTTATGGATCAGAGGTTAATTATTCTTTGTATGATTAATAAGCAAAAGAGCTAGAATTTAAACTCAAGCAGAGGGACAACAGGGTTTACATTTATAAATATGTACTATGATGCCTCTTTCACAAAACATGGAAAAACCTGAAATTCCTTATTAAGTGAACAGGTAAGTCAAATACATAACTCAAAGATAATGATCATCACATCAAAAAGACAATTTAAAAATTTTAGACCTGTAGTGTAATACTTCAGAATGGCAGGTGAGTTTATTATATCATCCTGATAAGCATTAGGAAAAAGGGAGAACAAGAAAAGTAAAGATATTTAAACTTACATATAAAATGTTTTCGATTTTGGCATAAATGATGTTTCAGAATTACTTGTACTGATTATTTAGAAAGATAAAATAAATTCTTATTTTATGGTAGTGTTAATACTATATGGACACGCTCAAAGGGTTCTGATTTGTTTTTAAGTTGTTTTACCTCAAAAAGTGTTGCTTGTTAAATCTGTATTGAAAAATGTAAAGAGAGTTTAGGAAAAAAGCATGAATGAGCCATTGAGACCATAGGTGCTGCCCAAACAGGAATTAGAATGCTCAGTTGGATTTTTGGTTTAATAATGTTTTATGTAGTTTGCTGTCACGCAGTTTTGGGACGATAACAAGGAAGGACTTCCGTTGGATAGAAACTAAGTATAATATACTTTTCTGTTAACATTTTCAACTAAAGATAATCCTTGCTTAAGATGGGCACAGCACTGTGCCTTCCCCCAGGAGCCCATGTATTTGCCAAAAGAATCGAGTGACATGTAGCTCTCTCAGGTAACTTAGTAGTCCCAGCACAACAATTGAACTGAATATAAATTTCCCTGAAGGATAGGAGGAGCTTGGAGTTTAGTAGCAAGTATGAAGAAATAAGACTTGCTTTTGTTGTGGAGTATGACTATATTCATTACAGTATTTACCCGTTAGCTGATGTTTTACTTCTATATGCTTAGAAATAAGACTTGCTTTTGTTGTGGAGTATGACTATATTCATTACAGTATTTACCCGTTAGCTGATGTTTTACTTCTATATGCTTAGAAAAATGTGGTAGATAGTTGGTTTATAGGCATAAGTGACTTGTAAAGGTTTGCCCAACTGCTTTTTTTTTTTTTTTTTTTTAAATAGGGACTTGCTTTGTAGTTCAGGCTGGCCCTGAGCTTACTATGTAGCTCAGGCAAGCCTCAAATTCAGAGATCCTCCTGCCTCTGCCTCCCCAGTGTCGGGATTACTGGCGTGAGCCACCACGCCCGGTATTGTGGTTTGTGGTACTGATTGCTGGTAAGCGTGAGTCACCATACCCAGCATTGTTGTATGTGGCCACTTGGGATCAAATCAGGACCCTTGCTCTTCCTAGCCAGGCACCAGAACCACTGAACCACTGAGCTAAATTTCAGGCCCCCAGCTGCTATTCTTTTTTTTTTTTTGCGACAGGGTCTTGCTTTGTAGTTCAGGCTAGCTCTGAGCTCACTATGTAGCCCAGGCAAGCCTCAAACTCAGCAATCCTCCTGTCTCTGCCTCCCGAGTGCTGGGATGACAGGCGTGAGCCACCATGCCCAGCACTGTGGTATGTGGTGCTGATTGCTGGTTGATTGCTGGTGGGTGTGAGTCTCCATGCCCAGCATTGTATGTGGTTATCGGGGATCAAACTCAGGACCTTGTGCTTGGGAGGCAGGCGCCGGAACCACTGAGCTAACCCTCCAGCCCCCAGCTGCTATTCTTAATGCATAACTCCAAACCCCTAACATATGCTCTTTTTTTTTTTCCTGATGTTATTTTGGTTCTTTATGGCAAAAAAGATTTAAACAGATCTTAGTGGGAGAGAGTTTGTCTTAAAGCCTCATGAAGTTACAGTGGGCTGCTGTTAGTTCAATGAGCTGTGCCTGTGAGTTCAAGTATCTACTTCACTTCCCCAAATACCTAGTTTTTTTTCCACCCAGCTCCATTGTCGGATAAGTAAAAGATGACTGGGGGGGGGCACCATTTTTCAGGAGTGTTGCTTCAGACTAGAAAGTAAGCTCTAAAGCGACTAATTGGTAAAGTACTTTAGTATTTAATGGAGAGGCATAAGAGCTACTAGCAAAATACAAGGATGAAACATAAAATGGAAAATGCTTAATAAAAATTCAAGTTTTATTTTAACTTTACCTCTTAAAATGGGAGGCCTTTATTTTGGTGTTAGTACTTGTTGATCGGATACACAGCAGGCGATTTTATTTATAAATCAGAATATACACATTGCAGCCCCTTTCTAGTACAGGTAAAATTGCTCAGCAGTCAGGGCAAGGTTGTGGTAAAAGGTGAAATTATTTTTTACTGCTTCTGGGAAATACTAACTCCTGAACATCTCAAATACTTTTTTTTTTTTTTGAGACAGGGTCTCGCTTTGTAGTTCAGGCTAGCACTGAGCTTACTATGTAGCCCAGGGAAACCTCGAACTCAGCAATCCTTCTGTTTCTGCCTCCCGAGTGCTGGGATTACAGGCGTGAGCCACCATGCCTGGCACTGTGGTATGTGGTGATGATTGCTGGTGGGCGTGAGTCACTATGCTCAGCATTGTATATGGTTACTGGGGATTGAACTCAGGACTTTGCGCTTGTGAGGCAGGTGCCAGAACCACTGAGCTAACCCTCCGGTCCCTCAGATACTTTTTGAGTTGATTTCATCAAATGCCTACCTAAAGTAATGAGTTATTAAGAAATCTTAACAATTTTCTAGTTTATGCTTCTTGTTCTAGACTTTTAAAATAATTTTGTATTTGTAATTTTCAGCTGTAAAATCCTATATTTGCAATCACCGAGTAAATATTTACTTATTGATTTTCTATCTGGGGTTCCTTCTGGAAGATGCACAGCACTAAGAATGAGTGTATAATGAAAGCATCGTATGTGTAATGCAAACTGTATGTGCTTGTGTCCCAATTACTCAGGAGGCTGAGGTAGGGAGATGTTTGAACCCAGAAGTTCAGGGCCAGCTCAGATGGCATAGTGAGATTTGAGACTCAGAAAAAAAAAATTATAATCAAGAGTTGACTGAAAATTACATGTTTTATTAACTGTGAAAAATGTGGATTGTTTGCTACCTGGAATTATTTTTTCAATGAAGTATCATTTGATTTTTTTTTAAAAGATTCGCTGTAGGCATCCCTAACCCTACTCTAGGAAAGTAGTTTATTTTAAAGTAATTTATTTTATAAGAAATGCACTTACACTTTTAAGATATAGTTTAGTGCAGTAGAAGTAGTCTGTTTTTGAGGCAGTCATTATATTTCTTTTACACTGCTTGTAAGTATAGAGCTGTGAATGTTTTCTCCTAGGAGACTGAACCATACTACAGAACCATTAATTTTAAGTCAAGTATAAGCATATATTTTCCTTCTCTTTTTATTTATTACATTAGCTTCTTTAGGTAGAAAAATGTTAATCCATTATTGATTCTAACTTAATTTTTAAAATCTTAAATGATTTGCATGCCTTGGTTTCTAAAGTTCTTAACTTTAAAGTATGTATATGATACATGAATTATTATTATTATTATTGTAATTATTTTTGAGACAGGGTCTTACTTTGTAGTTCAAGCTGGCCCTCAGCTCACTGTGTAGCCCAGGCAAGCCTCGAACTCAGCAATCCTCCTGCCTCTGCCTCCCGAGTTCTGGGATTACAGGCATGAGGCACCATGCCCAGCATATATGAATTATTTTCTTAAGGTAGGGTTGAAATAGTACGTGGCACAAATGGTTGATTAGCAAGATGAAAAGTACTAAAACACTAACCTTTCTCAATTCAGTATATGCTCAATGACAAATTTAAATTATTTGTAGATGTGCCCATTTATTAAATTTAGAATTTAGATTTAAATTTTCATATAATACATTAGTATGTGATTTTTCTAAAAATTTTTATAGTTTTGATTATTGTGAAAGATGTTAAACTTCTTACAGTAAGTATCTCAAGAACCACAGTGTAAGAATTATAGGGTCTCTTTCTAAGCTTAAATTCATTTTAATTTGCTTGTGACTTTTACATCTTTGAGATTTCTTAATTCTTCTGGTTAAACATACCGTTTGGGCAACTTATTGATACTTTTTTACATGATTTTTTCGAGAATTATGTATGAGTGTTTTTGAAAAGTCAGAAAATTGATATAAAATGTTTGTAATATTTCTGTTGAAATGCAATAGAATTTTGCATATATTTTTGTTTTATGTTTTGTAGTAATGTTAGTTTTTTACTTAGTACTTCACAACTTATGTCTTAATATTAATTTCTTACAGCATTATTAAAATTATTTCCATACTGTATGAGAACAGTAATTATAATGTAGACTTTTAAAATAACTCCTATTACCTAAGTAAAAAATAAAACTTCAGTCTCTTAATAATTCAGAACAGCCTTTCTCTGAAACTAGGACAGCTTCTTTGGTATATTTTTTGTGGTTTGCAAGAGTTGAGCACTTTATTTTTATTCATTTATTTTTTTTTTTGAGACAGGGTCTTGCTTTGTAGTTCAGGCTGGTCCTGAGCTCACTATGTAGCCCACGCAAACCTCAAACTCAGCAGTCCTCCTGCCTCTGCCTCCTGAGAACTGGAATTACAGGCGTGAGCCACCATGCCCGGCACTGTGGTATGTGGTATTGATTGCTGGTGGGTGTGAGTCACCATGCCCAGCATTATTTTATGTGGTTACTGGGGATCGAACTCAGGACCTTGTGCTTGGGAGGCAGGCACTGGAACCACTGAGCTAAATCTCCAGCCCTGAGCGCATTTTTAAAAAAGATTTTTAACCATTGGGTCTACTGATTTTGGTAGCATAATCTAAGAAGAACGACATATTGTACATAAATTTTCTAGACAATTAAAACGACCCTTTGAGACAAAATAATCTTTCAGCATTTTTACAACTTTTTAAGTTATACTTCACATCTCTTTGCCTTCTCAAAAAAAAATTTTTTTAAGTGTAATTTAAGCTTACTTTTCTTTTTCCTAGTACCAGGAATTGATAACAAGCATTGTGCCATGAAATAGTAACAGTTTTTAGAATCTTTTGGGCCTGCTCCATATTTGACTTTAAACAGATATGATAATGGAAGATTTTATTCATTTATTTTCATTACCAAGTTTATTTAACTATAATATTGAAAAATGATATCCATCAATATTGAAAATTTTTAAAACAATAAAGGACTGTGTGCCAAAATATATTCTGCTAGCCTTTCATTATCATCAGGTGAATATTGTGTTACTTACCCATAAATTTATTTATATTAGAATATCAATATTGAATTAAAATATAGATATAGGATAAAATTCTTGAAATTAACACTTCTGTGTTTAGGGTTCTTAGGCTATAATGAAGTAAAATCAGGAGGGTAAAGAATATATGACTCTAGACACTGCTAATATAGTTTCCACTATGTTGTATTAGTTTTCTACTACTGTCTATAATTTGTTAAAGTTTATTCCTCATGTTCTCAGTAGCATAGGATATTATCATAAAATTATCTTTGCTAATTAGACTAAAAACAGTGCTGTTTTATTACATTTATTGATTACTAGTGAGGATCAGCATTTTTCCGTGTTGGATTTCCTCTTGTGAATTTTCTTTCATGTGCTGTCTATGGTTCTAAATTAGTTTTTCAGATAAAGGTATTAATGTATTATTACCTAATTGGAGCATCTGATTTTGTACTCTATTGCCATAATGCTAGGAGCTTCCTTTCACAGTTGTCCAAATAAAGCATATATTCATCCACTGTATTTGCAAATAATGCTACCTTCTGCAAATACATGAAAGGTTAGAGGTCTTTGGAAGTGAGGAGTGTCTTGAGAAGAAGTACAGTACTGTATTAATTGAAAACATGGTGAATGTAAATTGCAGTGTTTTGCATCTTCCACTAAAATAAAGTGTTAATGAAATAAACATTGTGAACCAGTTTCCCCTACATATGAGTGCAAGTGACTACCATTTCTCAAAACTAGAATGGTGTAATTTGGGGAAGGTGAGGGAAGGGTTACAAGGAGGACAAGAAGGAATTCTGTTCTGTAGACTGCACACTTGAACTGGCTGCTGGCATCTTGGTTTTCTGTGTTCTTCCTACTCAGTTTACTCTCCATCCATCTGGATATCCTCATTATACTATATCTTTCAGAGCTTCCACAGCAGTTCTCCGTTTTACATGGGTATTCAAATTAATTCCCATGATGGCCATCAGCCTTCATTGTACCAGCCCTATAAATTCTGAAAAAGTTCATTGTCTTTCACTTAAAATCATTTAAGAAATAGTTTGTTATTATATGATATTATGTAGTTATGTTATATAATTAGGTACTATATAATCATGGTATATATTTTAAAAGTTATTTAATATTTTCAATCTAAATATATTTCTAAGAGCAGCTCATCCAGATTGGTTTAAAAGAAGGGAGAGTTTATGTGAAGTCATTCAGAGATTAGAATCAGAGAGCTATCAGGAAGCCGGGGAGTTCCCAGGAGCAGTAACTTCCTCTGGCAGCAGCACTCTTGTTCAGCACTTCCTAGCTTCTTTCTGGACTGGTTCATTCTTCTCTCTGCTTAGAATCTCTATTTTTGCATATTTTTGTCTTGCATATGAAATCTATCAATGGCCACTTACCTATCATATCAAGGAGCTTTAGCTTTTGCTTTCAGGCCTGGTAAGTGTTAAGCTGTCTTAATATTTTCTGTTTTGTTTCTAAGAAAGGGAATTAAAATGATTTGGCTCATTTTTTTGTGCCCAGATTCATCATAAGGAAGGTAAAATTGCCTAATTCTTATTTAATTAATTGTGTTTAGGAAATATGGTCACAAAGTTCAAGTTTTTTTTTTTTTTTTTGAGACAGGGTCTCGCTTTGTAGGTCAGGCTGGCCCTCAGCTCACTATGTAGCCCAGGCAAGCCTCAGCAATCCTCCTGCTTCTGCCTCCCAAGTGCTGGGATTACAGGCGTGCGCCACCACACCTGGCACTGTGGTATGTGGTATTGATGGCTGGTGGGCGTGAGTCACCACCTCCAGCATTGTATGTGGTTACCGGGATCAAACTCAGGGCCTTGTGCTTGCGAGGCAGGTGCTGGAAGCACTGAGCTAAATCTCCCGCCCCACAATGTTTAAGTTTTGACATTAGGCTCTTTCCTGAGATATGGACTATAAGTTACATAAATCCCTTTAAAAAAGGCCCTTGGGATTACTAATAGGTACCTATCAGAAAATCAGTATACTTTTTAAAAATAAAGGGGAAAAAAGCCTTATAATGTAGAAATGGATGTTCTGCGTGGTTGTTTTTTTTTTTTTTTTTTTTTTTTTTGAGACAGGGTCTCGCTTTGTAGTTCAGGCTGGCTCTGAGCTCACTATGTAATCCAGGCAAGCCTCGAACTCAGCAATCCTCCTGTCTCTGCCTCCCGAGTGCTGGGATTACAGGCGTGAGCCACCATGCCTGGCACTGTGGTATGCGGTATTGATGTCTGGTGGGCGTGAGTCTCCACGCCCAGCATTGTATGTGGTTACCAGGGGTCGAACTCAGGACCTTGTGCTTGCGAGGCAGGCGCCAGAACCACTGAGCTAACCCTCTGGCCCCAGATGTTCTGTGTTTTAACAAATAGAAATTCTGGAGCCGGAGATTTAGCTCAGTGGTTCTGGCGCCTGCCTCACAAGCGCAAGGTCCTGAGTTCGATCCTGGTAACCACATACAATGCTGGGCCTGGTTATTCACACCCACCAGCCATCAATACCACATACCACAGTGCCGGGCATGGTGGCTCATGCCTGTAATCCCAGCACTCGGGAGGTAGAGACAGGAGGATTGCTGAGTTCCAGGTTTGCCTGGGCTACATAGTGAGCTGAGGTCAGCCTGAACTACAAAGCAAGACCCTGTCTCAAAAAAAAAAAAAAAAAATAGAAATCTGGACCAGAGATTTAGCTCAGTGGTTTCAGCACCTGCCTAGCAAGCGCAAGGTCCCTGGTTTGATTCCTGGTAACCGCATGTAACAATACTGGTCAAGGTGACTCACGCCCACTGGCAATCAGTACCATATACCACAAATGCTGGGCTTGGTGGCTCAAGCCTGTAATCCCAGCATTCAGAAGGCAGAGGCAGGAGGATTGCTGAGTTCGAGCCTTGCCTGAGCTCCATAGTGATCTCAGGGCCAGCCTGAACTACAAAGCCAGACCCTGTCTCAAAAAAAAATTCTTTTCCTTAATTTGTAATGATGATTTCTAGGTCTTGATTTGGCCGTTTTTAAGTAAGGATTGTCTAGTGCTCTTTTCATGTTGACAGTTGGGTGCTATGATTGCTATCCCCTAATTATGAGTAAAGTTTACATTGGTATATTTCAATTTGATGGGATGAGGGGGATAGATGGTAATTTGAACATAATACTCAGGCTGCTATTATTTCTACTTGGAAAACTCTAGTAAGTTTTTAACCCAAAATTTGGTTTTAAGGACATAAGGTTATAAGCCATATGCTTTCTTACTATGTAGATTAGCATAATTCTTTTTGTCTAACATATTTCCTCATCTCACATTTCATTCTTTTTTTTTTTTTTTTTTTTTTTTTT
>PVIC010013929.1:0-37327 GCA_004025085.1 Thryonomys swinderianus | reverse complement strand
TCCAGATTCAGCTACCTCTGATCAGATGAGGCTTTGGGGGGACATCCAAACCCAAGCCACACTGCACATATATATGTAAGCCCAGTGGATATAAATAACAACTGTAAAAGGGATTTATTGCTTGCCATTGTATTTTACAAATGAGAAAAATGTTGCTGTAGGAAATTCAGAAGGAGAACGTCAACCTCTTTTTTGTTTCCGAATGTTGTTTTCTCTCCTACTATATACACAAGTTCTTTTAAAAATACTCATTGTAAAATTTTAACATCAACATTTGTACTGTATTACATATAATCTCTGAAGTGGCATTTCAATTTGCTATAATTTTGAATGGTTACTTCTTTCAATTATGCATTCTAATATTTCACATTTATACAAAAATAAAACTAAAATATTTTTTAAAAGTCCTTCAACACTGGAATTTGAAACCCTCTTCTCTTATCCCATTCTACTATATTTTTCTTCCTTTTTACTTTCCCTTCTATATAGAATTAATCTTTCCAGGTTCAGCATTCTCTCTCTTCATATTTCTGAAGTCCCATCTACACTCTTCCATTCTCCAAATTTTGTCATGAGAGATTCTGAGTTCATGCTGGTATTCTAGATAAGTAAGCTAATTAGATATCTTGTACACAGTTAGAATAGGTCTATAAGGAGCTAACCTGGAGAACAATCAAGGAGCCAATATTGAGAACAATTTGTAAAAGCAAGAAATTACCACACTTGTGTGCTTTTTTTATGGATGAATAGCAGTGATTGATATTCTACATAGGTATCAAGCACCTGGATAGAAGATCAAGGTCTTAACCCACCCTTTCTAGAAAGATCCCTGAAATACCCTTATTGAAAAATCTTTTCATACTTCCTTTCTCTCAATACATTTTTCCTACTCTTAAAAAAACAAATACGAGTTGGTATTTATGTTTTCCTGATTATAATTAAATTAATGATTGTTATATATACTTGTAGGAAAGTTTAGTTTACTATTCACTCCTTAAAAATTTGTAGTCTTTAATTCTTTGAGACTTTTTCCCAGTTGATAAGCAATTTTTACAACTGTCTGTAATCACAATCCATGCAGCTCTTTTTTATATATAGAAAAGAAAAGCTACAATATCAGGAGAAATTAGAATGGCAGGCCAGTCCCTTTCTGTTGTTTTTCTTCTTCCAACCCAATAACTCATCTCAATACACAACTTCTTTTTTTTTTTTTTTTGAGACAGGGTCTCGCTTTGTTGTTCAGGCTGGCCCTGAGCTCACTATGTAGTCCAGGCAAGCCTCGAACTCAGCAATCCTCCTGTCTCTGCCTCCCGAGTGCTGGGATTACGGGCGTGAGCCACCACCCCTGGCACTGTGGTATGTGGTATTGATTGCTGATGGGCATGAGTCTCCACGCCCAGCAGTGTATGTGGTTTCCGGGATCGAACTCAGGACCTTGCACTTGTGAGGCAGGTGCCGGAACCACTGAGCTAATCCTCCAGCCCACACAACTTCTTTTTGTACTAGAACTTTCCTCACAAACTTAGGCTAAGTAGATTTACTCCAGTTACCACGTGAATTCTTTTTTTAAATGTTAATTTCAAGCACAGGGACTGAAAAAATCAGAGGTCACACATATTTTTATAGCTCAAAATTTTTAAAGAAAAAAACTCTCTTAGGTTTCAACAGCACTAAAGATGGCTGCCACTATCTTGCTTTTTAACTTTGAACAAGTATAATTTCCCAGATCTGGACTGCCTTAATTGCACTAGGTTCCTCTTGCTACACTAGAAGCATGACTATTTCATCATTCAGCAGATATCCTCATTGTCATTATATTCTCTGATACAACCCAATGTCCCAGGACCACAAATAAATCCACCTGCTGTATAGAAAAGGGCTTCAGAGGAAAAGAGGGCATTCATATACAGTTATAAGAAATGCACATTTTCTTTTATATTAAAATTTTTACTTCAAACACATTGTATTTCCTTTGGCAAATCATTTCTAATTTTTGCCTTAGGCAGTGCATTCTTTCATTTATTTATCCATTAGATATTTCTGGATGGAATATTCCTCACAGAGCCCTATAAACACCTAATCTAATAAGAGAGATAGGCAGTAATGAGGGGAAGGAATAAATATGATTTGGAAAAAAATAAAAGAGTGTGTATATAGGGAGTGGGGAGGGGGTGGGTGGGCAGGGATGTGGGTAAAAAGGAGAATTGACCTGTATCACATATTGGTACAAATTCCCCAATGTTGTGTGTGATTGTGAGCTGTATATATAATGTACCAATAAAGTTTACTAAATAATGGAAAAAAATCAGGAAAATGCAGAAAAGTAGAAAAAGTAACTCCTGTTAATTACAATGAATATTATCATCATGTAAATAAAAGCCTGAAGAAATAATAATAATAAAAATACAATAAAATATTATGAGATGAGGGATGAAAAAAGAAAAGAGAGAAAGGCAGGAACCCAACTAAAGATATTAGCAATCATGGAGGCAGGGGAGTCACAGATATTAACTGCGAATGGAACAGAGAGAACAATCCTTTCCCCGTGTGATGGGAGAGGTGAGGATGGAGGACGGTCCCATGCACCCCGGGCGCACCCGCTCCCTGGAACCACGCACCCCCGGGTGAGGTCCGCCTAGCGGACAGGCAGCGGCGTGCTGTGCGCGTGGGAGTCCCCGAGACAGCGCGGCCGGGCTCCGGCTCCGTAAGCCTGGGCTGGGCAGCGCTCCTCAGAATGTTCCTGGGCGTTTTCTGTAAATGACCCCAATGTTGGCACGGCATCCACTGCCTAATATTTTCTTTCTCGGCTCTTATGTTTGGACTCAAAACTACATCATAGGAATACAGGAACTATACGTAGAGGCAGAGAAATATTTACTGTTCATTGGAATACGCCTTAGGAAACAGGTCATATTTCAATATGCCATTTTAAATACCACATTTCCTCTTTTTAAAGCTGGTGTGAGTCCTGATTTGTTTAACTGTCTTCAAAGATTAAGCCGTAGTGTAAGAACTAGCCTGTGAGCGTGAACCAAGGGGTGATGAGCATGAAAAATAAAGACACAGAAACAGGTTAAAATCTGGGGCGCACAGGACGCCTATCTCCCTCCGACATGGAGCCCCAAGTGACCGGCGCACCTTGGCTTTATACACTCAGAGATGGGCACGAGCAATTAGAGTCCCACAGGGTTCATCTGTCTTCCTGCATGGCCCTTCTCGGAGGAAACAATTTCACCTCAGGGGCTTTTATCTCCCTGCCCCCCGCAGTGTGTTAGAGGCACATTTGCTGGCTGTCTTGCCTCAGTGTTCATGAGGAGGCCATTCTTCAGCCTTATCCTTCACATCTCATTTCCCACAGTACACTTTTCTCCTGACTTTTTTTTCTTAAAAATCAAGATCTTGCCGGGCGTGATGGCTCACGCCTGTAATCCCAGCACTCAGGAGGCAGAGACAGGAAGATTGCTGAGTTCGAGGCTAGTCTGGGCTCCATTGTGAGCTCAGGGCCAGCCTGAACTACAAAGTGAGACCCTGTCTCAAAAAACAAAACAAAACAAACAAACAAAAAGTCAAGATCTTTTTAAGATCCCATTTTGTTTTGTTTTGTTTTGTTTTGTTTTGTTTTGTTTTGTTTTGTTGTTTGAGACAGGGTCTCGCTTTATAGTTCAGGCTGGCCTTGAGCTCACTATGTAGCCCAGGCAAGCCTCGAATTCAGCAATCTTCCTGTCTCTGCCTCCCGAGGGCTGGGATTACAGGTATGACCTTTTTTTGTTTTTTGAGACAAAATCTCACCAGGTAGTTCAGGTTGGCCTTGAATTCAAGGAGATCCTCCAGCCTCAACCTCCTGGTGCTGGGATTATAGGTATTTGCCACCATGCCTAGGTTTTAATCCAATATTTTGTGTGTGTGTGTGTGTGTGTGTGCGTGTGTGTATGTGTGAGAGACAGGGTCTCACTTTGTAGTTCAGGCTGGCCCTCAGCTCACTATGTAGCCCAGGCAAGCCTCAAACTCAGCAATCCTCCTGCCTCTGCCTCCCAAGTGCTGGGATTACAGGCATGAGCCACCATGCCTGGTTTTAATCCAATTTTGAAAGCAGATAGAGACAATTTATAACAAGCCCATGTATTAATTTACACAAAGAGTCACAGCATATAGTAGAAAATAGTGTTGAAGGAGCCAGGACACAGTTAACATCTCATTCTGCTGTGAACTACTTGAAGGTTTGGATGAATTCATAATTTTACTGAACTTGAGTTTCCTCAGTTTTGTGATTTCTTTACATAATCAGGGAATTGAAATAATGAACTCTACATCCCCTTTCAGTTCTAATATTTTTTTCAGTGTTTTCAACTTGTTCTGTGTAGCAGCGAAGTCCCTAGACTTATCATTTAATAATGACTCTGTTATGCATATATGAAGAAAGACTTCTTAAACAGAAGCCAGGCTGCTTGGGGTGATGGACTTCCTCCATAGATAGGTGGGAAATGCACGTATGTTTGCACATCCGAGATCTAAAATCTGCCAATTTCCTTTTGGCTTTTGTGTTAATAACAGTATTAAACTGCTAATATCAGTAGCTAAATTGATTTGAATCTTCTGTAAAATCAACCTAACTCATTTGCAACTGGGAAAAATTCTTAGGAAGTAATTGCGTGGCATTTATTTTGAGAAGTTGAAATAGAGTCTGAGTTAATTACTCAATAATATAAAAAAGTCTCACAGTAATACAATGGGAAATTTAAGCAGTTTAAAAGAAAACTGAATCATACAAAGCTCAAAGGTGGCATCTAATGAGAAATAAAATTCTTCAACTAAGGACATTTTCCTGGGTGTCCTGAAATCACCTCACAAGCAGATATTACCTCTGCCTTCTCTGTTCAAATCTGAACTTATTATGAATTGTGCTGGTATTAACACAGGCATGCATATGTCACTGTAATATAATGCTTTTAACTCTTTCAGGAAGATACCTAAAGGAAAAATAGCTGGGTCAAATGGAATTTCTAGTGTTAGTTATTTAAGGAATCTTCACAATGATTTCCATAGTGGTTGTACTAGTTTATACTCCCACCTACAGTGTAGAAAGGTTCCTTTTGCTCTTTACAGCCTCACCAGCATTTATTACTTGATTTCTTGATGAGGGCCATAACAAAAAATAAATGTGAGTCATTTGTAGAAAGATGGATGTATCTTGAGACTACAATGTTAAGTGAATTAAATCGGGCCCACAAGCTTACATGTTACATGGCTTCCCTTACATGAGAAACAACATATAAATAGAGAGCAAAATAAAAGATAGATAACAAGAAACAGGGTAGTAGATCTTTCTCAAAGAGGAAGGGGATCAAGAAATGGATGGAGAAGAGAGGGGGAAGGGAAAGAGGTTGAAGAAAACATGAGGATGTATTTTATCCATGTACCAACTCCCCACAAGGAATGTAAACTTTATTACTACAAATCTGTACTGATAAATACTTAAAAAAAAGACTAGTCCTATTTTTAAGGCTCAGAAAAGCAATCCAAATATGTCATCAATGATTTTAGCACTGAATAACCTCACTGTTATTATTTTGCCATGACTTCTACCTAGTTGAAAGGATGTGCCAATATAGAGAAAGGATTCCTAGGGTGCAGTGCCTGAAGATAACAGAAGACAGAAATCTAACATCCATAAGCAACACTGGCTGGCAGGTAACAGTGTATTAGTGAAAGTTCAACTCATATCATACCATTGGGTATTTACTATATGAAGGAAAAACAAATATTGTGAATGTTAAATAATCAATAACAAAATCCTGCCAAGTTGTGGTCTCTGATAAAACATAAACCTTACCTTATAAATTAGATAACATAAAAATTTAAGGGCTGGGTATTTAGCTCAAGTGGTACTGTGCCAACTTTGGATACACAAGGGCTTGAGTTTGATCCCTGGTACTGCAAAAAAAAAAAATTTAATGGTGGGAGTATTAAGCCATTCAGTTGAGATTGGGCACGTTGGGGATGGTATGGCCATAGACTATTAAGCCATTCACACCTAAAACCAAACATTATCAGAATCCTATGCTGAAAAAGTGATATCTAATGTTAATTAAAGTAATCTTGGGTAATTTAGAAATTCAATTGTGTTGGTTTCATAAAGTGTTTCAATTCAAATTGTGTAGACATGACAAGGGAGTCCTCTTTTTATAAGTCTCACTCATTGAAAAATCCCCATCAACCTTAGTGCTATGAGGAGGAGTAAAGAAGATGCACAAGGAATGGCTTTCAACAATGCACCTCCCCATCAAGTCACTCAGCGTTAGATATGAACATGCCTTTCCAGCATTCCAGAGGACTAGAAATGAGCTGTGGAAGTCTACGTGCTTTCTTGCAAATTTGACTAAGTAGATTTCATTATAGAAATTGAAGTTCACTTATTTTAATAATTGTAAATTGAGTCTAGAATTTAAATCTAGTTCTCAGTGGGCCCAGACTGGCTGCAGTGAATGCTACCCTCATTGCCTCAAACCTCAACTGAGGAAAACACTAGTCACTAAGATTAAATCAATCTTAGTATTTTGTCATGTTCACTTCAGAAAGAGGGGGGACAGAGGAGGGAATGAGGGAGAATGGTGGGGGAGATTCCTTTTCAATTCCAAACACACTTAGAAGTCATCACTGGCTCTCACTAGGAAAAAGGAACAAACTGAAAATCAGTGACTTAGATCTTTCAGGGAACAGAGATTGGTGAGACAAGTAAATCATGACAATTGAAAACAAGGTCAGTTTACGAGGAGCAGGAGCTGCTAGAGTCAGTAATTCATAAAATACACTTAAATAGTAATCCTGACAAGTCTCTGGAGCTGATTGTACTTTAATTTGAAAGTGAAAAACTTTCAGAAGCCCAGTCTTAGAGGAGCTCTACACTTCTCTGGGATTTACTTCCAGGAGTCCCAACACATTTTTTATGGAAAAGCAAAGAAAAATCTCCTGTTTTGGAAAAAAAAAAAAAAGGTGGGGGTAGCAGGGAAAGGAGGACAAAAATTCCTTTTGAAATATTCCACAAAGAAAAGTAGCGATTGTGAAATAAATTCAGAATGTGGTCCACAGGAAGGCTGGGTTTGGGGTGAATAATACAGACAGTTACAGCTCCTTCCTGTCTTCTTGTACCATGTAAGGTTAAAAAAAAATCGCCTAAGGAACACTTCTAGAGGTCAAGACCCAAGAACTCATGCTCTTTAAATGACTGAGATTTGCTTGTAGGAAAAGAACAATTTTCCTACTCAGTGTTTTCTCACATACCACATCAATAGGGATATGTTACAATAACAGTGAATTACAACTGATGTGGCTATAAACACAGACTCCATTTAAGAATAATTTCTTAGGGAACTCCAAATACAAGGGAAAAGTAACTACAGGACTAGAGGAGAAAGGAAAACCTCTGCTGTTATAACTTTGGCAAACATCAAACATAGTTCAGGTCCCACTCAGGTTAACATAGAACCTTGCCCCAAAGTTCTAGTGATCTCAGTTCCCATTACCCAGTACAGTATGTCTATTTTTCATTAGCAACTATAACTGAAAATTGTGTACTTGAACAAGTACACAAGTACAAGAACAAGTACACTTGAAAATTGTGTACACTGAACAAGAAAAAGCATTATCTGAAAGAACAATCAAGTATCAGAACCAGATGTAGATAGGACATAGATTTTGGAATCATCATATACAGAATTTAAAGTAAATATAATTAAAATTTTAAGAATTTAAATAGAAAAGGTAAACAACATGCAAAACAAATGGACAGTATAAGCAGAGAAATGGAAACTCATTCTATGAACCCACATTCACTCTCATTGTAAAACTACAAGAAAATAATAAACCAATAGCTCTTATGAATATAAATTAAAAATCTTATAAAAGCAACCAGAGTCAAACAGAAACTTAAATGTTAAATGTGAAAAATACAAGAGCTCTAGAAGATAACATAAAAGAAATATTAGGTAATACTGGATCTGGTGATTTTTTTTTTTTTTTTTTTTTTTTAGACAGGGTCTCACTTTCTCAGTTCAGGCTGGCCCTGAGCTCAGTATGGACCCCAGCCAAGCCTTGAACTCAACAATCCTCCTGCCTCTGCCTCCTGAGTACTGGGATTACAGGTGTAAGCCACCATGCCCAGCACTGTGGTGGGTGGTACTGATTGCTGGTGGGCATGGGTGAACAAGCCCAGTACTGTTGTGTGTGGTTACTGGGATCAAACCAGGGACCTTGCACTTCCTAGGCAGGCACTGGAACCACTGAGCTAAATCTCTGGCCCTGGTGATGAAGTTTTTAAGGACAGCATCAAAAGCACAATACATAAAAGAAAAAATGGATAAACTGAGCTTTGACACAGTTTACAACTTCCAGACTGTGAAAGGCATTGCTATGAGAGTGAAGACAAGACATAAATTGGAAGAAAACAGAGTATTTGCAAAACATATATCTGACAAAGTATTTTAAGCTAAAATATGCAAAAAAGTATTTAAATGTATTTTGAAAACAAATGAATTGACAAATAGGAAAAAGTCTACATAGGTATATCACCAAAAGAGATGTGTAAATGACAAGTGAGTATATGAAAGAAGCTCACACTCATTTTCATCAAAGAATTGCAAATTAAATCAACAATAAGATACTACTATACACCTAATAGAATGGCTTAAATACAAAACATTGACACCACATGCTGACAAAGACATAGGAGCTCTGATTCACTGCTAGTGGTACAGAAACTTTGAAGACACTTTGCAATTTTTAAATAAACCTAAATATATTTTTATCATACAACCTAGCAATTATCCTCCTGGATACTTACACTGTGAAGTTAAAAACTTAAGTGTACCAAGATATCTGCACATGTATGTTCAGATCAGCTTTATGTGTAATCACAAAAACTGGAAGCAGTCAACATGTCCTTCCATAATCACATGGATGAATAGTGTAAAACATACTGGCAATGAAATATTACTCAGGTAATAAAAGAAATAAGGTGACACAGAGGAATCTTAAATACTTATTGGTAAGTGAAAGAAGCCAGTTTGAAAAAAAAAACTCCATTCAGTATGATTACAATTATATAACATTCTGGAGAAGGCAAAACTATGAAGACAGTAACAATATTTTTGATAGTCATGGGTTCAGGTAAAAAAGTAGAAGGAATGAGTAGGTAAAATAGGGATTTTTAGGGGATTCAAACTTCTTTTTATGATACTTTAATGATGGATATGATTTTTTTTTTGCCAAAACCCAGAAAACTATACAACAACAGAAATAAGCTCCATCATAAACAATGAATTTTGGTTAATAATAATGTATTAATATTGGTTGGTTAATTATAACAAATATGGCAGAATAATGCAAGATATTAAGGAAAGGGGATGTTGTTAATAGGGGTTCTACTGGAACTATAGTGCCCGCTAGCCAATTTTTCTATAAATCTAAAGTTGCTCTAAAATATAAAATCTATTAAAGAGAGAAAGAAAATAAAAGAGGAAGGGAAGGAAAATTATGTGTGGAGGAAAAGGGTCTTTTGTATGCTGTTGGTAGGAATGTATATTTGTACAGTCATCATGGAAAACTGTATAGGAATTCCTCAAAAAGTTAAAAATGTAACTAATACGTGTGGTGGGAGTTCCATTACTGGATATACATGCAAAAGAAATGCAATCAATATGTCAGATATCTATACTTCCACGTTTGTTGAAACATTATTCACAATAGCCAAAATATGGCATCCAACTAGGGGTCCAACAGACGAATGGATAGAGAAAATATGGTATATGTATCGAGCCTCTGATAAGAGGGAAATCCTTTATAACATTTATATCACTTATAACAGCATGAGTAAACCTGGAGAATATTATATTGTGACATATGCATCACAAAATCTCATTTATACGTGGAATCTAAAAATGGAATCTAACTCATAGAAATGTAGAAAGTAGAATGACAGTTACTAAGGAATGGAGGGTGTGTTGTGTTTGGTGAGGGGGATGGTCATTGGGTGATATTGGTCAAAGAATATAACATTTCGGTTATTGTGATAGTTAATTGATTGTGTCCACCTGAGTAAGAAATGCCCAGTTTAACTGGATCACAGTAGTGCTAGGGACTAAAGGGATTAACCTAAAGCCTGATACCCACCCTGGATGTGAATGGCACCAACAATGTTTGTGGACCGAATGGAATAAGAAGGAAGTAGAGAAGGGAGGCTTGCTTCTGGTTTTTTCAGAGGAACTTCCGGCTCACTTTCACCTTGGATGTCATCTCCTCAGCCTCTTCAGCCTGCTGCACAGACCCTTCCAGCTCCTGATCCCGACTGGCATGGGGACACTACAGTCAGCTACAACCCAGGACTGTGTCCTTTGTATTTCCACTCAGACAGCCCTTTCATAGTCTTTTGCACCTGACCCTGCAAGCAACCATTATCAACCAACAACAAATGCTTCTGGGGCTGTGGGGAGAAAAGAACCTTTCTCCACTGTTGGTGGGAATATAGACTCAGCCACTGTGGAGATCAGTGTTGAGTTTCCTCAAAAAACTACAACTCAGGGACTGGAGATTTAGCTCAGTTGTTCAGGCACCTACCTAGTAAGCACAAGGTCCCTGGTTTAATCTCTGGTCAACAATACCGGGTGTGGTAACTCACGCTGACCAGCAATCAGTGCCACACACCACAATGCCAGGTGTGGTGGCTCACACCTGTAATCCCAGCACTTGGGAGGCAGAAGCAGGAGGATTGTTGAGGTCGAGGCTTGCCTGGGCTTCATAGTGAGCTCAGGGCCAGCCTGAACTACAAAGCAAGACCCTGTCTCTCAAAAACAAAAACAAAACTAGGACTCGAGGTCCCATTTGACCAGACTATTCCCCTGCTAGGTATAAACATGAAAGGATTAGAAGAATCATACCACAGTGACATTTGTGCACTCATGGTTACAGCAGCTCAGTTTGGGATAACTAAATTTTGGAAACAACCCAAATGCCTATCAACAGGACACTGGATAAAGAAGATGTGGGTTTTTAAAAAAATAAAATGGAGTATTACTCAGCCAGAAGAATGATAGTTATTTATACTCAATGATTGTTATTTATACTTGAATGTACCTTGAGGACATACTCATAAGTGAAATAAATAGGACACAGATGTGTAAGTACCACATCTGAAGGTATAAATGAATGCCAAGATGTATGATAAGTAGTGTGAAACAGAAAGAAAATGTGCAAAAGAAAATGAGAAAGGATGGGTAGGGGAAAGAAAAAATTTGATAGTAAAAATATAAGGAAACAAAGCTTATGTTTATAGGAGTGATGATTGTAGTTGGAACAGAGGAAAGAGGAAAAATTGAGAATCAAGATGTGTCATGTACAGGTATAAATTCTCAAAGTTGAATGGGATCATATATCTGTATAAATGTACCAATAAGTAAAAAATCCTTATACATTTACATACATTGCATTAAATCTGTTTCACACGTGAGCATTGGCTAATACAGTTTTAGAAGAATTAGTGCAGAGATCTATTGCACAGCATGGTGACTGTAGTATGGTAACAGTGTGTTTTATTGCTGAAAGTAGATTTTGAGTATTGTACTGTCAAATGAATTTGTATTTATATATAAGTACATATAATGGATATATTGAGACACTTCACAATGTATACATATTTCAAAAATGTTTTGTAATGTAAATATATATAATTTTTGTCAATTAAAAATTTAAAAAATTTAAAATAAATGGTTGAAAATTTCCCAAACTTGATAAGAAATGATTGTCTGCATATACATTAAGCCCAACAAACCAGCAAAAACATAATGAGATACATCATAGTCTGAATCTGAAAGTCAAAGATCAAGAAAAACTCTTGGAAGGAGTAAGAGGAGGTGACTGGTCATGCACAAAGGAGCTCTAATCTGACTAAAATCTGACTTTTCACAGAACACTGGATACACTGGGATAGCACATTCCAGCTGCTGAAAGTCAAAACTGTCAGTCAAGAATCTCTTATTCAGAAGAACTGCTTTTCAGAAATGGAGGTAAAATTATATTTCCCAATAAACAAAATCTTACAGATGTGCTCATAAGAAATACCAAAAGGTAGTTCTTTAAACCAAGAACAAAGATACTAATAGTAATTTAGATCTACATAAATAACCAAAGTATGCCAGTAAGATAATCATGTAGGTAATTATAGACAAAATTATTCCATATTTCTTCTCTCAAATGATTTAAAAGTAATTGCATAAAACATTATGTGTATAATTATACCGTAGGGCTTTAGCATAAAGAAATGTAATATTATTTGACAATAACAGAACAAAAGAGGCAGGTGGAAATGTAGCTTTACTGTTGGAAGGAAATGGTACCAGATGGTAACTTGAATCTACAAGTGGAAAAGGAAGAGAATTATAAATAGTAAATAGGAAGCTTTATGTAGAAAACTGTATAAATAAATAATTTCAGCTTAAGGCAGAAACAATTAAAAAATAAAATAAAAGCAGATAATAGGAAATAGAACTTTTGCCAAAGGGAATAGGACCAAAAGATAGAAGGCTGTCATGGGGGGAAAGAAGGAAGGGAAAGAGGATGAAAAAAAGAATTCAGATGTGTTACGCACTGTACCAACTCCCCACAAGGAATGTGTCATGTACTGAAAACATGAACCAACAAAAATAAAATATTTATTTAAAATACTTATGACTACATAGAGTAAGAATTATAAAAACAGGACATTGAGGGCCAGAGGGTTAGCTCAGTGGTTCCGGTGCCTGCCTCGCAAGCGCAAGGTCCTGAGTTTGATCCCCGGTAACCACATACAGTGCTGGGCATGGAGACTCATGCCCACCAGCCATCAATACCGCATACCACAGTGCCGGGCGTGGTGGCTCACGCCTGTAATCCCAGCACTTGGGAGGCAGAGGCAGGAGGATTGTTGAGTTCCAGGCTTGCCTGGGCTACATAGTGAACTCAGGGCCAGCCTAAACTACAAAGTGAGACCCTGTTGCAAAACAAAACAAACAAACAAAAAAACCAGGACATTGGATCTGCAACAGATACACAGCCTATTTAAATTATTAAGATTTTAAAAGGGTGGGGAGGTATTAAAGATACATAGGAGTAAGTTTCTACATTTCCCTGCAACTAAAGTTAAATCTGATGGAGATTTTGATTGTGTTACAGAACTGGGGATGTGACCCAGTGGTGCAGCACTTGCCTAGTATGTCATGAAGAAGACACTGGCTTCAACTGATAGTGCATGTGTGCATGCATGCATGCATGCACACATACACACACACACACACACACACACACACATACACTGTAAGTCCTACACAGAAAGAAAAAAATACATATAAATATATAATTTTGAAATTATTAAGGAGATAACAGTGCTACATAAGAAAATATTCACTTAGTATAAAAGAAGAGTATAAAAGAAGTATAATAGTATAGAAAGGAACAGAGGTATTAAATGCAAATGAGACATATAGAAAACAAAGAGCAGTCCTACCTTATCAACAATCACATTCAGTGTAAAAGACTAAACAATCTTATCAGGAGACAACAATTTTCAGCTAGGATGAGAACAAAAACGAGCGATCCTAAGCACTCAACTAGAGACCTGAGTACAGAAATGTGAGAGAATTGAAGAGAAAGAAAAAAAATTGATGATAAAAAAGGAAACAAAGTTTATGTATATAGGGGGCAAGGGGAGGTAGGGCAGGCAGAGGAATGGGAAAAATGAAAATTAAGGGCCGGAGATTTAGCTCAGTGGTTCCAGTGCCTGCCTTGCAAGGGCAAGCTCCTGAGTTTGATCTGGTAACCACATACAATGCTGGGCGTGATGACTCATGGCCACCAGCCATCAATACCACAAACCACAGTGCTGGGCGTGGTGGCTCACGCCTGTAATCCCAGCACTCAGGAGGCAGAGACAGGAGGATTGCTGAGTTCGAGCTTTGCCTGGGCTACATAGTGAGCTCAGGGCTAGCCTGAACTACAAAGAGAGACCTTGTCTCAAAATAAATAAATAAAAATAAATGAGAATTAAGTTGTGTCATGTACTGGTACAAATTCCTCTCTTTTTTTGAGAAAGTGTCATTTTGTAGTTCAGGCTGGCCTTGAGCTCACTATGGAGCCCAGGCAAGATTTGAACTCACAGCAATCCTTCTATCTCTGCCTCCTGAGTGCTGGGATTACAGGTGTGAGCCACCATGCCTGGCACTGGGGTATATGGTACTGATGCTGGTGGGTGTGAGTCATTTGCCCGGTATTGTTGTATGTGGTTACCAGGATCAAACCAGGGACCTTGAGCTAGACAGGTGCCAGAACCACTGAGCTAAATCTCCAGCTCTACTGGTACAAATTGTTGATTGTGATCATAATTTGTATATAAAATGTACCAATAAAATCATTTTTTAAAAAATTAAAAAAGAAAGTAAAAGGGTAGAAAGTTATAAACCATGCAAACATGAGAAAACTGCAACAGGAATTTAAAACAAAAATATTGCTAGAGTCAAAGAGAGATATTTTATAATGACATCAGTACATTAGAGTGATATTGTGGTCATAGATATTTATGCAATCCACAAACACAGCTCCCCAGTATAGGAAGCAATAGCTAACAAACTGAAGAGAAGAGTAGGCAATGGAACAGTCACAATTGGAGATTTCCACTTTAATTTTAATGACTAGAATAACCTAGGTAGAATGTAGTAAGGAAGTAGAAATTGTCAACAGTATAACTAGCCAGGCAAGAGAACATCTCATCTAAGAGCAGCAAAACATATATTCTTCTCAATGGTGAAGAGAGCATTTTCCAAGATTGGATTCTATACTGGGTCATAAAATAGGCCTTAGTAGATGTTAAAGGACTGAAATACTATAAAAATGTGTTGCATTATCATTACGAGGAATGGTGATCTGTAGGCTTGTTGTATAATGTCTTTTTGAGGGGAAGCAGGTATTTGCTATAAGGAAAATGCACTATACAGACTTGGAGATTTACCTTTCTAAGTTTTCTGGCATGTTGTCTTCCTTAAATTTATACAAACAAAGGCATAAATTGTCTTGTAGAGTGGCTGAGGCATCACCCTAAAGCAAAGGGAAGTGCTTCCCTTGAACCAGTGGGCCATTTCTGTAGCCCGAAAGGGTTTATGTGAATCTAGAAATTCAAGAGTTTCAAGTGTGGCTCTGATGTCCCAATTTCACCTTTACTTTCACTTTTTTTTTTGAGACAGGGTCTCACATTGTGGTTCAGGCTGGACCTGAGCTCACTGTGTAGCCCAGGCAAGCCTCGAACTCAGCAATCCTCCTGCTTCTGCCTCCCGAGTGCTGGGATGACAGGAGTGAGCCACTAAGCCCGGCACTGTGGTGTGTGGTACTGATTGCCAGTGGGCGTGAGCCACCATGCCTGGTATTGCTGTATGTGATCAAACCAGGGACCTTGCCTTCCTAGGCAGGTGCTGGAACCACTGAACTAAATTTCTGGCCCCCCAATTCCACTTTTAAGGTCCCACTCTTTCCTCAGAAGTCACAGAACTTGGCAATCTTGCACACGTTGAGAATCCAGCCTGCTTTGGGAGTATTGCTATTTGCTTTAGCTTCTTTTCTCTCATTACTGAGACAAAATACCTGGCACCCAAAGTTAAAGGAGGAAAAGTTTATTTGGCTTACCACAAATAAATCTGTTAGACCACAGATATTTTAGTCCATAATCAGCTGGCTCCAACACAAGGTAGACTGGCAGAAGATAGATAGTTTGTGGTGACTAGAAGGTAGAAAAGCAACAGGGACTTTAATAGCATCTTCTTGCCCTTTTTATCTTATTCAGACTACTTATGATGGGCAACATCACACCCTTAGCCTAGTGTTTTGTGGCCTATCACTGCACCATGAATCATATACTCTAGATTCAACCACCTCCATAATGACTCCACCTCATTCTCATGAGGCTCTGGGAGACATCCAAACACAAGCCATAACACCATTCTTATAACAAAGTCTTTCACCTCATGCTCACTTCATTCTGTCCTCTGAATGTAGGGAAAAACAACACACCCATACACGTGTAATGTTATGTTATCACTATGAGGAATATTGGTCTATACATCATATGTAAATACAATAGCCAAGGATACTCTCTGTTTCTTACATGGAGCCCTTAACTATTAATTAGTTTATTTCAACCTTTCATTTTCTGCCTTCAAGGCATCAACTGTCCTAACAATAGCCTCCCTACTATAGGTTCTTTATACTATTTTCCTCTCAAATGCTTCAATACTGCACCTGCCAGGACTTTAGCACCGTATATTGTTTCCAGTTGTATGCTGCTACTTACTGGGATCTCTGAGCAGCACACAGGAGTGATGAGACCTTCATCTCCAGCTGTCTACAAGTGGTACAGCTCCAAAATCTCATTTTAGAGCCTGTGCTTTCAACCACTTTTGGCTTTCAGACCAAGTAAACGTTGCTAGCTACTTTCCTGAAATACTCTGCTAAGAGACTTGTTAGCAATAAGTGTGGCATAGAGTGCTTTCAGGAGAAAAGAAAATAGGTTTTGAGCAAAGAGAATAAAACCAGGATGCAATCGATGAAGATCTCAGTTTGTCTCATGGGACATTCTGGAGCCATGATAGCCCTGCCGAGTTGTGGGGCAAGATGGATAGATGGGCTTTTCTGCCCCACACTAACCTGTCGGATGACGAAGGCTGTTCCAAGGCTGGAAGTTAGCTCCCAGACCTCCTGCAGGTTTGAACTCTGCACAGTTTTACTCCGCACTTGAGCTGCCCTTCCCCACCCCCCCCAGCAAGGTCAGGTCCCAAGTCCAGTTCCAAGCCCAGTAGGAGGTGCTGATCCCACCAAGTCACCAACTACTGTAGTCCACTGGATTCTCACTACAGCGTCTCTCTCTTAGCTCTCCCTTTGGCCTTCAACTTTCTGGCTACTGGGTTGAGATCTGGGGCCTCTCCCCAGTTAGCAGTCTTCCCTGTGTCTCTTGCCCCTTTCTCCCCTCTCTGACCTGTCCACACAGCTCTCCCAGCTTCCCTGCGGCCTTTTTGCTTATGTACACTATCCCAGTCTAGGGGGGTGTTCTTTTCCTGCTGCCTGCCCCTTGTGCCTCCATTTCTGGTCACAGAGTAGAGTGGACGTCTCCAGCCCTTTTCAGTCAAGGCCCTGGGTAGACCTGGAGCAGAGTTTGGTTGGACCTGTTCTCTACTTCACAACATAAATTCCCTCGAACTGGTGACCCGTGGCCAGCAGTCCACTGTGGCTATTCTTCTCTTCCTTTCTTTCTCTCAGGGTAACAAAGGGGCCAAATTTTCTTTTCCTCCAGAGTGGGCCTTTGAAGGGAAATTGGAGATTTTGCTGCTGCATTCAATGTCCAGTCCTCTCCCATTCCAGGCCCAGAATTCTGTTTCTCAGTGAGAAGCTGAGTTGTCGTCTCCGACCTGAGCTCCGGCCTGGACGTGTATCCAGCCAACTTGCCCAGTGGCGTGCCTTTGTTCTGCGTCATCAAACCAATTCCCTTATGACAACAGACCTTCTTCCTTTCTTCCTCCCACCCCCTGATGCTCTAGTGTACCCTCTGCGCCATTCTTGGGGGCCTTCAGGTTGATGATTTCCAGGAATCAGGCACTCTATCCGGGAAGCACTGTGCCGGAAGCGCTCACTGTACCACCATTTTCCTGACCTCTCCAGGTTAATGGGAATGCCGAGAAGTTGACGCAGGCACAGGCAAGGTTGTTACTCTGATGATAAGAATGGGAAGCGGTCCATTCCAATGTCTCTCTCTTTTTAAAGAGGTGTATGAGGCCAGGTGACTAGCTGAGAGATGGGGAAGGAGAGCTACGGAGGGAGGCAGCAGGAAATCCATGTTCAGATAGTGTCAGATGGCTGCCTTCAGGGTTGTAAAAGACTACTGAGAAATTCCTTAGGATTTATGGCTGTGAATTTGAAGAAAACCTATTTTTATGTGTGTGTGTGCATGTGTGTGCATGCATGTATATAAAATCCTATTCTGGCTATCTTGAGAGAAAATAATTTTTACTGGAAAGATCAGCCAGAACTAGTAGGTCCACATACAACTGTTTCCGTAGAATGATAAATGTTCACAGCACCCAGTGGATTTGCAGGAGTCCAGAATCGATTCAGAACTTGAGACAGGACATCTTGGTAAAGCTGGGTCATTTCGGGAGGGGATGGAACAGTTCCAGCAGGAAAAACACCCCTTTTCCCAACAAGACTGTACAAACAGGTGGTTCCCTCAAAGGTAAGAGCTGGTGCTGCTAGTTGGCAACAGTGATGGGGACCTGAGAAGCAGAGAGAGAAAAAAAATAACAGTTGCCCACAACAAGCTTCCAGCAATAAGTATTTATCAACTACAGCCAGGCTTCTCCCTAGTTGCTCTTCTATTTTAACATGTCAGAGAAGAAAAGTGAGGATGTTAGACACAGCAACAGATGATCAATAGCACAGCTTTGCTGTTTAGGGACATTCGTACCCATCATCCAGACAGCATTTTGGAAGTTCAACAATGCACATCAAAAGCCATGAAAATACGTACCATTTGGCATCGCTGCCTAAAAGTGTAGAAAGGTGATAATATTGTTCTGCATTTTCCAGATTGGCCACATCTATTTTGAACTCTGAAAATTTAAAAAATAAAGTTGAGAATGAAAATGTTTTTGGTAAGCCTCACAGTAAAACCATCAGCCTTAGCAGTGAGCTATGGAAACAGGACAGCGACCCTGCGTGTTAATTCATTTTTACTTTTAAACAGCAGAATTTGCTCTAGGAGGCACTTTTCTTCTGGTACATCTATTCTCGGGAAGCCCACTATGTGACCTGCAGTTTGCCACGCTATCCAGCTTGCAAGTGGATATTCAATAGTTGTTTGTTCTGAGCTAATAAGAACGTATCTTCTCAAAAGAACATTCAAAGAATGACCCAAGAAAAAGAATCCAGTGGCAAACATGTTAAGATATAATTAGTAGTTTTGTTTTCTCTCATCTGACCATTTTCCAGTGTCTACTTCATGTACTTACTTGTTCAGGAAAGGCGGGGCATGCAGACATGACAGACATTTTAAGGACCTTCAATTTAGTGGAGAAGGCCCTTTCTTTCTAGTCTGTTCCCAGCTGCTGGGCTGCACTTAGCTTTTCAAACTCCTCCTAGAGCCTCAGTGCTTCAGTCGCCATGTTGTAATGATGAGGTCGAGAGCATGAGGACTGAAAGCCAAACACTGAGAATGGCAGAGTGGGTATAGCCAAGAGTCTGGCTCCCTGGTGACATACCAAAGCCTCTGACCTTTCAGGTGAGCAACCGATGTCACTGTGACTAAGAACAAGTCTTCACCATAGTTAAAAGTACTTCTCACTATCACAAATAAAACACCAGGAAGCTGGAATCTCTGATCCTGACGCTACAGCTCCTATTTTTACATTAAGTTTAACTTTACTGAAGAGTCATTTGCAAAATTTTAAACACGTTTCATGCCTCCACCCTGGCACCCCTTTTGTGACAGAAAGCCTGTTGTTCATTTGGGTATATGGTTTCTAAAAAGATACTGATTCTGGTGTTTTTTCTCTACTGAGTAAACTAGACATCACAGTAAGGGTACAACAAATCTTGCCAGAGGCAACATTACAAAATTTTCCCTCCACTATGAGTAGAGATATTTTTAGCATCATCCTTAGAATAAACTAATTAAAGGTTATGCTAAATATTTCCAAGACTTGTTCTAAAATAACTCTGTCTTGTAGAGGTTTTTAAATTTTTGCTTCTCTGAAGCTTTCTGGTGCATTTTTAAAATTTAAATGACGAACATTTTATATTTTTGTGGAGTTTCACTCTATTCTGCTTCCACAAGGGCAAAGAGAGGTAGACCAAGACTGTGACTCTCAGCTGGGTCTGGTGGCATGCCCCTAGAGTCCCAGCTACTGGGGGGCTGCAGCAGGGGACTGCTTGGGGCTGTGAGTCTGAGGCCAGCCTAGGGAGCAGAGGTCCTATTTTAAAAATGAAAAGATTGTTGTCTTCAATTATACTTCCTTTCCATTTTCAAATTAACAAACTGTATTTAATGAGACCAGATCAGTGGTTTCCTTCATTCTCAGATAGCTCAAACATCCCTGCATCATGAGGCAGGCTGGGGTCTCCATACCCTTCCATTAATGATTCAGCTTGACCCAAGTAGAATTTGCCCCAGGTCCACATCCATAGTGGCTTCTGCTTGGAATGGCTTTAAATTTTCTTCAAAACTAGAGATTATATGGGCTGGGGATTTAGCTCAGTGGTTCCAGTGCCTGCCTAGGAAGCACAAAGTCTTTGGTTCGATCTCAGTGGTGGCTCACGCCTGTAATCCCAACACTCAAGAGGCAGAAGCAGGAGGACTGCTGAGTTTGAGGTTTGCCTGCGCTCCATAGTGAGCTCAGGGCCAGCCTGAACTACAGAGTGAGACCCTGTCTCAAAGCAAACAAACAAAAAACAAACAAACTAGAGATCTCAGTGAGCACTGTTACTGAAACATCTGTAGGAAAATGAAATAATGGATCTGCTAATGTGCTTGATGGCCTTAATAGCTTTGGAAACTAATGCACTTAATGCTTATTTCATTCATTTTTGCTCTTGGCATTGTGGATGGCAAGACTATACATTATGCAGAGACAAAAATATCCTGCATGTACAATAGGAGAATGCAGAGAAATCTTAACACTGTGCTATAAAATTCCAGTGCAAATCCATATTCATAGAAGAGAACTATGTTACATGTTACATGAGAAAGGAGGTATCCAGCTGGGAGATGGTTGCTAGCTTAAAGGAATTGAGCTCATTCGTTGAAGCCAAAAAAATCCTGAAAGAGGCTGAGCAAATGGTCCTGAAATAATAGGTAGAGAAGGTACTGACAAACAGGTATTCAGGAGATTCCTGCTTTTCTTTTATAGCTATTTCCCAAACCTGTGGTTATTGCGTTTTCTCTCCCATTATAGGCTATGTTCCAGAATTTTCCAGCCCTTCCCTTCTTTGTATGATGTTTCTTAGGGAACTATTCCTAGAATAATGGGATTAATTCATCCAGAACACAACATTATGAATTAGCGCCACACGAGGAGATATTTTCATGGCTACTCTCGAGAGACAAGCCTCAAGGTTTAACCGCAGCTGTGAATCTTGGGCACTATGGCAGGCTCTGCCTGGGCCCTGAGGTCATTTAGGCAACAGCCAGCTGGATTTGGGGAGGGCACTGGAGAGATGGTTAGCACTAGTACATTAAAGAAAAAGAATAATAAAATTCTGCAGACTCCAGTGCCTTAACTTTCAAGGAGCCCTGGGGGAGGAGGATCAGTTTTGCCCCTCCCTAAAGAGCAAACTCTTCTTGAGGTCGAAGTACTACCGAGTGCTAAAGAAGTATCACTGGAGGCCCTCAGAATTAGGAGCAAACCACAGGCACAATCAGACCGTTATTAGTAGATGCCAGTGTGGTGGCAGATAAGTCACCCGCTGGGTCTAATAACATGGGTTTGTCCTGAGGAGGAGCAGCCAGCACGGCCACACAGAAGCTCTCATGCCCTGCATGTTCCTACTCAGCTGTCAGCAAAACTAAAAGGAGCCCAGTTACCAAAACTTCCTAAAACTCAATTACTTTATCGTCCTGCCTCACCTCAATAATGATCTTACAACTTACACCTGATATCATCGTAGCTCAGCTTTTCCTCTGGAATAAGTTTATAGGTGAATATCTCTCGGTGGAAATAAAATCTGGTTCTCTGATTTTTATCCCCTAAGTGGTTCATTGATATTCTTTACTCATCTTTTAATTTTGAGGACACATTTAAAAAGGAAAGATAGATATAAATTACAGGGTGAATAATATTTTATTCTATCAGCAACTAAGAGGAAATATTTTGCTGATATGAAATGATAATTTAATGATGTTCTTCCTGTTCTAGAAAAAAAAGGATCATCCCAAACTTGGCCTAATAATGTCTATTTTTCAATGCATATAGTTATTAATCTAGAGGCTCTGATTGTGTTTCCTTTAATCAAACACTTAGGGTTTGTCCATGACCCGAATATGTAATTTAGTGGAGATGGCTAAACGCCATTAGGAACAACAAGCTTTCTTTAGACATCAAACTTTAGTTACAAGACCACAATTAAACAACATAGTTAAACTGAAAACCCGAATTGGTAAGATTTTTATCAGTGAAAGTACATTTCTTTAAAATCTTAAAAAAATCAGTGAAGCTGGGCGTGGTGGCTCACGCCTATAATCCCAGCACTCGGGAGGCAGAGGCAGGAGGATTGCTGAGTTCGAGGCTTGCCTGGGCTCCATAGTGAGCTCAGAGCCAGCCTGAACTACAAAGCGAGACCCTGTCTCAAAAAAAAAAAAATCAGTGAAAAAGTAGTATGTGCCCTGTGCTTTAGTGGGTTACTGTTTATGAGTCTCTTGATTTCCATAGGAAATAAGCATTGTGAATTCTGTTTTACAGACAAGTAAACTTCAGAGTGCGTGGGTGACCATCTCAAAAACACAGTCATGAGCCAGGCGTGGTGGCTCATGCCTGTAATCCCAGCACTTGGGAGGCAGAGGCAGGAGGATTGCTGAGTTCAAGGCTTGCTTGGGCTACATAGTGAGCTCAGGGCCAGCCTGAACTACAAAGCAAGATTCTGTCTCAAAAAAAAAAAAAAACCACAGTCATGAGTGGCCAGCTCAAGATGATTAATTTTCCATTAAAAAAAATCAACCAAGGTCACTATTCTTATGCCATGTACAGGTTATTAAATATGAATTTCTATATTTTAATCTTCTCTTAAAATTGACAACATTATACATATATGTATATATAATATATGATGTGATACTTTGAGACACATAGACCTTGTAAAATAGCTACATTTAACATAAATGTAGCATAAACTTAACACAAAGCTATTTAACATACATATTACATCATATGATCACTTGTGGGTGGGGAAAACACTTAAAATCTACTTCTCAGCAGTCTTCAAGTTTACAACACATTGTTATTAACTAGTCCCTGTACAATAGCTCTCTTGAATTTATTCATTTTAACTGAAATTTTGCAATCTTTGGCCAACATCTTCCTCATCCCGCTCTAATTTTTTTAATTAAAAAGATATCTGTAACAAGGAAAAATAAACCACTGTCATATAAGATTATTTTGGGAAAATCCACTGGCTATAAAAGCCTAACTTGTAAACATTTTCAAATGTCAACAATCTGATGACCATAGCTGTCATCACTTATATGATTTAATTTCCTGCAGGGTCTTTGAATGTACTTCCATGTGTCTTACACAGACATGTGACCAAAGCTAGGCTCTCATTTCTTAGGCATTGAGGGCTCTTGCTCAATCTTCCTGGCACCAAGCTCTCTATCCTTCAGCCTTCATCTGCCTCCAAGGCTCCCCCAGGACAGGGATGGTTTTTTTTCTGCTTTCAATTCTTAGGTCAGATCACCTTCAACCCACTCCCCCTCCTTCCAGTTTATTACAAAATTAACATACTACAAAGCTTAGAGAAAAAACAGATAAAACAAAGGCTGAAAACAATATCATAGTTAATCTCATCACTCAGAGATCCCTTACATATTTCTTCCTACTGCTTTGCCTTTTCATGTGTTTGCGTGTGCCTGCTAACAAAGAACAAACCACACTGAATTTTAAGTTTAAAAATTCTCAATTTAAAACACAATAGTACAGGGACCAGGGAATTTAGCTCTGGTGCCAGCGTCTGCCTTGCAAGCGCAAGGCCCTGAGTTTGATTCCCAGTGACCACATGTCACAGTGCCGGGCGTGGTGGCTCAGGCCTGTAATCCCAACACTTGGGAGGCAGAGGCAGAGGCAGGAGGATTGCTGTGAGTTTGAGGCTTGCCTGGGCTATATAGTGAGATTAGGGCCAGCCTGAAGTACAAAGTGAGACCTTGTCTCAAAAAATAAATAAATAAAAACAAAACAAAACAGAACAGTTCAGAGACGGTTTTGTTATACCACAATTGCTTTGAAGATGATCTCTTTACCTTTATCTGACCAGCTCACATAAAATATCCCAAACTGATCTTATCTATTAGCTTCAGTACCTCAAAAGGGAGACTCTTTTTTCCTTTGACTCTTCAGTGCCTAAACTAAGAGCCTCTCCTTTTCCACCCATGAGTCCATCCTCTCCAGTGCATATTGGCAAGGAAGCTTTTCAGTTCTTTCAACCTGTTCACCAGCCCCACTGGTTGGGAAAAGGAGAGAACTTTCTGGGCTGCAGAAATGGGAGAGTCTAACAAACTTTGAACAGCACCAGTGCAGTCAGAGAACCAAGATCAGACAGCAGTCCGTGTCTCTGTGGCCTCTGGTTCCTCCTTCCTGTGTGGCAAGGTCAGCTGGAAGGGAAGCTGCTGTCTGAAGTTCCCCAGCTGCACTGCCCGTGACTACACAGGAGGCCAAATGTTCCGTGGCAGGAGAAGGAAGCCACACTGTTCCTCCTACCACCACTGCACTCTGTGATCTCCCATTTGTTAGGATCCAGATGGAAGCAAGAATACAGCTAGTCAGTGTCCCAAATCCCAAGAGTGGTCTCTGCAGAACACACTCTATTTTCTGTAATATGCATGTATATGAGTTGCGCTTATATGTGTTATATAAGTACACACTGTTTCTCAGAATTTGAATTATATATAGATTTTTTTTTAAAAGTTGCACTGAAATGTTTCAGTTTCTTTTAAGGCCCTATAATTAATCTTCCTGGGACAGCCCAGAAGACAAATTTGCAGATCTGCTAAAAGTAGCTATAAGTTTAGTATAAAATTGAGCAAAACATAAATTGGATCAAGAGCCATTCAGATATTGGTACTTTAACCACTAGCCGATATGCTCTGAAGTGAGAACAATAGGGTAAGTTTCACTTTATTGGATTTAGTTGTTTTTGAAGTTTGTGGACTGGCTCAGGCTCCTTGGTCCCCTCCGCCTCCCTCAGTGCTCTGTGAGATGCTCCACACATGTCACTGACCAGGAACATGCCATCCTGCTCTCAGTCTCAAATGGAGTGTTTTTTCAATGTCAAAGAAATCTCTCCAGAGTCAGAGTTGTGGCCACCCCTGGCATTCAGAATCCCCACTCATGTGTGGGGAAGAGAAAGGCTTGGGTCATGAAAGTCCACTTGCAGACATTGCAAGTGCTTCCTAGAAGCTAACTCATCTGAAGGGAAGAAGAGGGCAAGTGCAGTCATCTGGAAACTGCCACAAGCCTGGAGAATTAATTTGAAACACAGTTTTGTGCCAATCTCTCAAATATGCCATCAACACCCAGGAATTTACATCTGAGTCTTAGAAATAGAAAGTGCTGCAGCAATACTTGGATCTTTTTACTAAACTTGGGATACGTTAGCAGAGAGAGATGAAGGAGACATTGCCCTCTAGACCATTTTGAATCTCAAAGCTTCAGAGCTGGGCATTATTAGCAAGAGGCAGGTGTCACCAAGGCCATGTGCATGGTTGATGGGGACAGCACCTCTACTCAGGGGTACACACTTGGTTCTGCAGGGTGTGATAGACTCTGCAGAATTCTCTCAGGGTTCTCCCAAGGCTGCATCAGCATGGCATCCTGCAGTTAGCGTGCTGGTGCTGGGGGGTGAGATGCTTCCTGACCATAGCCTCTACTGTGCAGTCAGGCCGGTTACCATACTGTCTCTGTTGTCCAATGACCTTGGGAGAGTGAGCGGGACACAGAGTCACAACTCCCAGACTCTGTGTCAGTTGAGAAGCTTCCTGTTTATTATGGAAGTTACAGGCATTTATATAGGGTGACTTGGGATGTGATTGGATGAGAGGCCAGGAGTAGTGCTTGCAGCAGGGTGTGATTGGGTACAAGGGCAGAAGCAGCATTTAGCAATGTATGATTGGTCTGCATCACCTGCATCATCATCATTGCTGTGGCTTCTTAAAGGGCCCTGTATCTATTCATCTTCTGGGAGAGAGAGAGAGGGAGGGAGGGAGGAAGAGAGAGAAGAGAAGAGAAGAAGTGACACCTAGAGAAAGGTTTGGCCACAACTCCTCCCTTTTGTTTTTAAAAAGATCTCGGGGTGACTGTGCCTGTCTTAGGTTGCTCCCACTAGAGGAATCTTACCCATCATTGGCTAACCAGTCCCATCGAGGTCTCGGGTGGGCTGTGTGGCTGCACCTGGCTTAGGTTGTTTCTGAAAAAATCTTACCCACCATTGACTGACCAGTCTTCTGGCCCAATTTAGGGGAGAAGGATATGAGTGACTGATGGGAGCTCAGTACATATTTGGGCTAACATGGATCAATCAGACACAAACCACCAGACATGGTCCAGGAGCCTTTACCAGGAGTATACCCATTTTGGTGCCCATGTCAAAAGGGTGTCTTGCTGATGGATCCATCTTGGGTTTTGCCCTATCCACGTACATCCCTTATGGCTTAGGAGATGTAGACCTGCTGTACTTTGCTTAACCACACTTCTACCTGGCTATCATCTCTCTCCTGATGGTGTTATATTGCTTTGGCTAAAATGATATTTTTGTGAGTTTGAGTGTACCACAACGAGCCTTTCCTATGATGTTATATATGGCACAAGTCAGGAGTATTACAATGACTGTGAGACCATAAGGGGATCCCAAAATTAGACCCTTGACTCACCCACTCAATTGTGACCAACTGCATTGAAGTCCTGACCAGATAGTGTCTCAAACATCCTCAAGCACCAGGTGAGGTCGTTGGTGGCATTTATGTTAATAATAATTCTGGTGAGGTCCTTTAAATGGGCATAATAAGTGGTGTCCCAGGTATGCCACATATAATCAAAGAGGTTGGTGGTGTTGGCACAGTTTAAACACCAGTAAGGAGTAACACACATGCCGGATAACTGACATGGCACTGGGCACGGGACTTGGTCTCCATGAGTTTAAATTCTTCACTCATGAGGTCTACCTGGGTTTGGAGGATTAGCACCACCTTCTGGAGGTCTTTAAACATTGTGGCTATTTGGCCCAGTGCTTGGGAAGTATTTGCAGTGAGGCGAGTGATGGCAGAGGCAGTGGAGATCTAATTATGGAGGTTGATGGAGGCAGTGGCTGATGCCATAACTGCTGCAACTAGTGAGGCAATTATGGCTATAATTGCGGAGGTCCCCAAGTCTCTTTACTGGTGAATGTATTGGGGGCCTGTTCTAGAACATTAAAGAGGGGATCGGAGTCTCACCAAGGGTCAGTGAGATTTACAGGAATCCATGCTGTGGGAGAAAGCCTGCAAAAAGAGAGCAACCAGGGGCAGGAATGGTTGAATCATTTTGGTGAGATGCAGGACATCAGCACAATAGTTAAATTCTTGGCTAGAGGTTGATTTGTGCATGATCAGCTAGCATCAGATGTTGAAGTATGAGCAGAAGAGTTACCAGAATCATTTTTGGTAGATGTTTTCTTGAGTGATCTCGTAACTGGTTGTGGACAGTAAGGCTTGACATTTTTTGATGGGATCCAGATGGATTGAGATGAGTCATGCGGAAAAACACAGGCATATCCCTTCCCTATGGTTAAAAGTGGGGCTGGGCCATGGGTAAGCTTGGTGCAGGGATCACAGCATAAGATGAGGAGAGCTAGTGGGGCCATATTGAATGGCTGCCAATGTCACTGTGATGGGGAAAGACCTTGATCATCAAAGGAAAGGAAGTTGATGGTGAAAAGGGCAAGTGCAAGTTTATCTGGTGGGGAGGAAGCAGAAGGCTGAACCTGTGTGGGAACCAGAGAATAAAGTGACGGTGTATTGCTGTGGGACTTGTGATCCCAAGATGGTGGCTCCAAAGTAGGAGCCTGAGGAAAAGATGGTGGCATACCACCATGGGGGATGTGACCCCAAGATGGCAGTGTACCAGAGCAGTGTGGGGAGGGGTGATCACAGTGCAGAGAATCCCAGCAACAAAGAGAGCAGCAAGCAGACCAAGGCAGTTATGAATGGAGGGGTTATGAACGGCAAGGCAGAACATGAGGGGAAGATATGAGGAGCTGGGGGAAGCAGTCGCCTGATAGGCAGCTGTGGAACCTGATGGGCACAGGGTGGCTGCATCTTGTTAGGAAGGGCCGGGGCCTGGTAGGCAAAGATTGAGTGTAAGGCAAGCCATTGCCTGATGGGCCACACTAGGGTCTTGTAGGCTAAGATTGAGGGAAAGGTGAGCCGTTGTAGGCTAAGATTGAAGGGCGAGCTGTCACCTGATGGGCAATGCTAGAAACTGGTAGGTGAGGCTTGACTGCCATCTGATAGGTTAGGGTTGATCACCACCTGATAGGTGAGGTCGGGGCCTGATAGGTGAAAATTGACTCACCCATTGATGTGGACTACCCGGGCCAGACACCCCATGTCCAGCGCCAGTTATTGTCTGGGTGGGCCAGTTACCATACTGTCTCCATTGTCTAACGACCTGGGAAGGGTATGTGGGGACGTGGAGTCAGAACTCCCAGACTCCGTGTCAGTCAAGAAGCTTCCTGTTTATTACGGAAGTTACAGGCATTTATATAGGGTGGCTTGGGATGTGAGTGGGTGAGAGGGTGGGAGCAGTGCTCATGTCAGGGTGTGATTGGGATCAAGGGTGGAAGTAGCATTTAGCAATGTATGATTGGTCTGTGTCACCTGCATCACCTGCATTGCCTGCATCAACTTTGTCACTGTAGCTTCTTTTTTTTTTTTTTTTTTTGAGACAGGGTCTCGCTTTGTAGTTCTGGCTGGCCCTGAGCTCACTATGTAGCCCAGGCAAGGCTAGAACTCAGCAATCCTCCTGTCTCTGCCTCCCGAGTGCTGGGATTACAGGCGTGAGCTACCACACTCAGCACTGTGGTATGTGGTATTGATGGCTGGTGGGTATGAGTCTCCACGCCCAGCATTGTATGTGGTTACCGGGGATCGAACTCAGGACCTTGTGCTTGTGAGGCAGGCGCTGGAACCACTGAGCTAACCCTCCGGCCCTGTCACTGTAGCTTCTTAAAGGGCCCTTCTTAAAGGGCCATCTGCCAGGAGAGGAGAGGAGAGAAGAAGTGGAAGCACCTGGAGAGAGGTTTGGCTGCAAGCCTCAGCCTGTATTTTTAGGTCCACACTGGCAGAAAACAAGGAAGGATAGAAAGACAAGAAGAAATACTGAGAAATAAAGAAAAATGGGGCTAATGAATCTCTTTCCCAATCCAGGTGTCAATGTGGATAGATACAAAATGGTTGAAACCTGACCAGACAGGTTTCTAAGCACATGTGAAACTCAGATGGGAAACTGGTAGCAAGTAGACACTCAATTCATTAAAGAAAGAATTACACCAAGGCTGTTCAACTTGAAAACATAAACATCCACACTGGACTAGTCACAGTGAAGATAAGAGAGGGGAAGAGAAGCTTCCAAGGAATAAATTATGTCTACAATCTCAAAGTGCATTTTACAGTGGATCTATGTGTCCATCCATGTAAGTTAGAGTGTTTTGCTTAACTATCACATAGCATATTAGAGTCAGAGGTTAATAGGACTGCTACCAAGATAGAAGAAATTAATTTCTTATCCTGTTTGAGGTGTTTTATTTGCTGAGGATCCCTGAGTTCATCCCAATCAGATTTGGACGGAATAGACATGTATATTGCACTGAATAGACATGTATATTACACTGCAGCTTGGATCTACAGAATCAGTAGGAATTGTAGTTTGTTTTTGGACTGTTTATATTCTAGAACTTTAAAAAGACTATCTAAAACTCCAAAACTCCAGCTGCCCTTTAGCACTGATTGTATTAAGTTGAAACATTAACAAGGATGTCACATTATTTTTACAGAAAGTAATTTAAACTTCATATATCTAGCTATATTTGTCTCTGATACAGATTGTGGCTAAGACTCTTGCTATAGCTCCTTTATTTCAGGGGAACCTGAAGTGCCTTTTCAAATAAGAAGAGTAAACACATGGTCTAAAAGTATTTTATGTCTAGGATATGTTGTGAAAAATAACTCATTGTTACATTTTTTCCTAAATTTTTGTTTAAATGCAAAATTTAATAATATTAGCATAATGTTATCTTTGGTTACTCAGAGTAAATTTTTTTCTTGTCATTATTAGATCCCATGTAGATCTTCTAAAATGTGATTGCCATCTTTGATTTGTGGAGTCATTGTTTGGAGATGATGGCATGTAGAGACAGAAAGGAATATAGAGAAATATGTATATTTTTAAAATGTTAACTGGAAAATGGATAAAGAAGATGTGTTTTTTTTTTAAACAAAATGGAGGGTTATTCTGCCATAAAGAATGACAAGCTTCATTTGTTTATGTGCAAATGGACACACCTTGAGGACACACTAAGAAGTGACATAAATAGGTCACAGATATGTAAATACCATATCTTTTCTCTGGTATGAGAACCTGTAGATGTAAATGAGTTCTAGAATGTGTGATAAATTTTGTGAAATAGGAAATACTCAAAGGGAATGTGGTAGGGGAAAGTAATGAGGGGAAAGAATAAATATGATTTGAATATATATATAAACATGTATATAGGGGGTGGGGGGCTATGGGGTGGGTAGGGCTATGGGTAAAAGTGAGAATTAACTCGTGTCATATACTGGTACAGATTCCCCAATGTTGAATGTGATTGGGAGCTGTATGTAAAATGTACCAATAAAGAATTCTGTTTTTAAAAAAACAAAAAAATGTTTTACTGAGATATAATTGATCTGCAACAAACACCTGCACCTCTGTATATTTAGTTTGATGAGTTTGGGACTTATCCATACACCCATCATCCCATTACTATGGTCAAGGTGATAGTCATATCCATCACTATCATGTTTCCCATGACTCTTCATGTGTGTGTTTGTTTTTTCCTTGCTTTTTGTTTTTCTTACATGCATGCTATATGTGGGTTTTTAAGTTAAGAACACAAGCAAACCCAATTTAAGATCCCAGGGGCCAGGGGCCAGGGGCCAGTACATTTAAACTAATAGTCACAAACTATCCAAAATGTTAAGAATAATTTCTAATATTCGTTCCTATTTTTAAATTTCTCTCTTTTTCTTCCTCCTTCTTCCCCCACTCAACTTCATCATTTCCCTTACTTTTCTTTTTCTTAATTTTTTCTCTTTTCTATCCTTCCATCTTACTTGGGCTAATCTGAATAGATTATCTTAAAGCATGATATGGCAGGCTTTAAAATTGTATGATTTAAAGGATCTAAGTATTAAAACAGAAACAATCTGCTGAAAGAACAGGTAAAACTCTTGTGGACATAGGAATAAGGCAAAGACTTTAAGAACAAAACCCTGATTTCATGGGAAATCCTACAAAGAATCAACAACTGAGAACATATTTTATTAAAAAGTTTTTGCACAGAAAAAGGAACCACTAACAGAGTGAAGAGACAATCCACAGGATTGAAAAAATCTTTACCAGCCACTCCTCAGACAAACAACTAATATCTAGAATATATAAAGAACTAAAAAAGTCAGTACTCCCAAATTTAAAGATTAAATCAAAAAGTGGGCATCTGAAATGAGTAATTTCTTAGATGAAGAAGGACAAACAGCAAATAAGCTTATGAAAAAAATGTTCAAAGTTACTGGTCCTTCAAGAAATGGAAATTAAAACAACCCTGAGACTCCATTTCACTCCATAAAGAAGGTTATTATCAAGAAATCAATCAATAATAAAAGCTAGCAAGGCTATCAGGGAAAAGTACTCTTCTCCATTGTTCACTGGAGTGTAAATTGATACAACTACCATGGAAATCAGTATGGAGATAGCTCAGGAAACTAAAACTAGAGGTTCCATTTGACCCAACTATTTCCCTTCTGGATATATTCTCAGAACAATACAATTGTGATATATGCATACCCATGTTTATAGCAGGACAATTTATAATAGCTAAATGTGGAAATAGCCTATATACTCATCAACAGACAAATGGATAAAGAATATGTGGTATTTATGTCCAGTGGATTTTTTTTTTTTTTGAGACAGGGTCTCGCTTTGTAGTTCAGGCTGGCTCTGAGCTCACTATGGAGCCCAGGCAAGCCTTCAACTCAGCAATCCTCCTGTCTCTGCCTCCCAAGTGCTGGGATTACAGGCATGAGCCACCACGCCTGGCACTGTGGTATGTGGTATTGATTGCTGGTGGGCTTGAGTCTCCACGCCCAACACTGTATGTGGTCACCGGGGATCGAACTCAGGACCTTGTGCTTGCAAGGCAGGCGCTGGAACCAATGAGCTAACCCTCCGGCCCTATGTCCACTGGATTTATAGACTGCCTTGAGAATGATAAACTTGAGAGATTTTCAGGTAAATAGTTGTACCCCAGGATCATAATTCTAAGTGAAATAAGTCAGGTGCACAAATTTAAATATCACACTGTTTCTCTTATGTGAGAAACCCAAAAAGTAAATGGGGACCAAAATGGACAGATATTGGGAGAATATGTTCAAAAGGGAAGGAGAACAAGGGAGGTGGTAGGAGGGTGGGAAGAAAAGAAAAAGGATTTTTTTTTTTTTTTTTTTGCGAGGCAGGGTCTCCCTTTGTAGTTCAGGCTGGCCCTGAGCCTACTATGTAGCCCAGGCAAGCCTCAAACTCAGCAAAAAGGGAATGAAAGCAAAAAGATGGAAACAAAGGTTTTGAAAGAAGCATGGAAGAGAGTAGAGGGGGATGGAAAAAAAGAATTAAGAAATATTATGTGAAGATTCAAATTCTCTAAAATAATATGATCATTATATATGATAAACATGTACTAATAAAAAAGATAAAATAAGTATGCAAGTAAGTAAATAAATAAATGTACAATTGTTGGAAACTGAAGATGACCTTTGTATGTCTGCCCTGACCGTCCTGCAGGATTAACTACTGAGATTATTTTGAACATCTGCCCCGTACTGTGGGATCTTAAACTAAAAGGATTATTGGTAGACATCTGCTCTTACCTACAGGATCTTCAACTTCAGGGATTATTGTAGATATTCACCCTGCTTTATACATACTGGGATTTGGGGTGTGAAGGTTTGGAACCAAATAAAGGTGCAGTGAGTTTGGGTATTTTGCCTTCTGCTGCTGCTGCTGCTAGTAGCAAGAGTTGAACCCAGGCTTAGCTTTTTTTCTCAAGGTTCCAATTTTGCTGTTTGTCAGTTGTTAATCCTTTTGCTGTCAGACTCACAGGGGACTGGAGCTTGCCACGAGGGTTCTGGCTACATTCTCTTCCCCTATCTCCCACATATAATCCAACTTTCAGGAAAGCTGTTTCACAAAACCATCAAATGCATCATGACTACTTGGTCCTTGAACAAGCAATTCTAGCTCTAGAAATTTATCTTAGGGAAATAACCATAGATGACAATGAATAATACTTTGAGTTCATATTATAGCCCAGATATTGACATAGATCAGTTTGTTTAACGTTGACAATAATCTGTGATATAGTATGCCATTATACCTATGATAAAACTAGAGAACAGAAAGATCAAGTTACTTTCACAAGAGCATACAACTGGGACCTGAACAAAAGAAGTCTAGCTTTGAGGCAAGCATTCTTAACCAGGACTGTCCTTAAGTGTACAGCTTCTATGCTGATAGTCTCTATTTATACAAATAAATTTGTTAAAAATGCATGAGAAAATTCATGGGCCCATATATAAGATGCAGTGATTATCAAGGAAGAATCAGAATAATGAGTAGAAAAAAGGTATCTGCATATTTGTTTATTGTCCAGTCACCCTAACCAGAAGATAATTCCTTATAAGGTCCAGGCACTGTGCAGATCTAGTAACCATCTTTCCACATTTTACTGTCAAATATTCCATCCCAGACTACTTTACCGTCTTTCTCCACAAGAGAAAAGGAGCAATGTAGTACTACTCACAATGTCATGGCTGTTTGGATGGAGATAAGATCATGTTACCTGTGCAGGAACCCAGTACAATCTAGTTAGTGCTGGTGACATCACCACTGCATGATCCTCCAGGCAGTGCTTAAGTAAATTCACTTCCAGTGAGTCTCTGAGGCTGTTCCTAGGTTTCATGGGAGAGGAACTGACTTTGGTGATAACAGAGTTAGGGAACTCTGACGCTAAGCTGCTGCTCTTAATAGCAGAGTAGCAGTGTGAAGGCTTGGTACCAAATAATGGTATAGTGAGTTTGAGTATTTTGCCTTCTGCTGCTGCTGCTTAGAGTAACAAGAGACTCTGCTAAGTGAGAACTCTAAGAGTAGCAGTGACTCTGTAATTGGGTAACTCACAAGAACAACCAATGTACGTGGTGCCTCTACACACATTTGGTTCCAAGGACAGATGGTAGATCTGCAGTGACCACAGAAGCCTGGAGCCCTGAACATGACCTGTCCTGAAGTAAGAGAAAGCTCATTCCTCAAGTTATTAACTGCATATTAGTTAGACTACAAACACATGCAGGTCCTGTGGATTTTTAAATGAAGTTTTCATAACTTTTGGGTCCTTTAACTAAACTTGACAGATATTGTGCAGGTTAATACAAAGCTGTAAGAAGCCCCCTGAGCAATCTTTCCCACCTGTCCTGATGCTACAGCTGCTTTGGTAGATAATGGTATGTGCTATTTTTACACTTGTGAGTATATTTTAAAAATTATTTGTGTACTTACTATATGTCATCATCATTTAATTATTTTGCACATAAGCATTTCTTTAATTTTTACAAGTCTGTTTAACTGGTATTGTTATTATTATTATTATTATTATTCCTGTTTATTGTTAAGTAACCTGCTCAAGATTGCACAGCTTTCAGAGGTAGATTTGTAGCTCAGACCTGAGAACACATGTATTTAATCTTTATCTTAGTTGTGTCTAAGGGTTCTAAACAATACAGTCTCCCAGATGAACTACCAACATACTAAGCAAGGATGTTTCACTCTACAGGTACAACACTGGAGAGAAATGTTGATGTCCACCAATTTTTAAACGTTTTTACATATATACATTTTAAATTAAAAGTTGTTTTCTCAGTGGTTTTAAAATTTTCTATATGAGTAGCCAAAATGGGGAATGTCAGTTGAGATTTCTAAAATGAAATATAAGTGGCAATGTTTTTGAAAAAAATTCCAGATACAGTTTCTCATTGAACAGGCCATCCCCTGCAATGACATTCAGAAAAGAGTTTCCATCTTATTGACTGAATTCTTTGATAGTGTGAGGAATAGCACAATGCAAGTGCCCAATGGAAAAAGCTATTCACATCATAGCAGTTAAACAGCAGAAAGGGAGGAGCTGAGGAGAGAGATGCATCCTTCCAGGTCACAACCACCCTTAGTCCCCTACTACAAACCAAACCCCAATGCCGCCTCTTAATAGCACATTTAGCACATTCAATATAGGACCCTCATGAAGCAATCATTGTCTAAAAGGCCTACCTGTGAATGCATGAAAGTTTTGGGAGTCATTCTTGATGTAAATCATAACAGTGAATTAATCTGCTAAAGGTGTTAAAGCCTTCATGATCTTATCACCTCTAAGCATTGCTACATTGAGGATCAAGATCAAGTACATGAGTTTTTGGGGACACATCATATTTAAACTGTAGCATGTCACAAGCTGAACAATTCTAACAACAAACTAGCCTCATTTACAAGGGTTCTCACTTAAACAGTCTCTAGCCCTGCTTTAGAATATTTGGTTATTTGAATAGTAGTGATGATTTTATTTTTAAATAGTTTATAATACAGTGTAAATTAATTCCAAAGAAAAATTGCATATCTTGCCACATATGCAGGACTTCATAAAGTCACTGTAAAGAATGATAAGAACTGTACCACTCAGGAAGCTACTGTCAGACGGGGACCTGCCAGGGTTAGATCAGTTGACAACTGAAGAAAAATTTGACAAGGACGATGAAACTTGGAAAAGAATGATTTTAATATAAAAGCATTAAGAAAAGTCTTTGTGAAATATGAGAAAATCCTTGAATATATTTACAAAGAAAGATATGTCTCTAGTTGGCAATGAAAGTCAAATGTGAAAAATGTCAAGCTGTACTATCAGCTAACTTTGCTGGAAAAAATTATAACTCCCCCCAAAAGCAATTAATACTTAATTCCTGTTTTATCCTAAGAATGATCACAGTAGATGCAATTGTAGCCTAAAATTTTAAATGCGAAATAAAACTCATTTTCATAATGTTAGCTTCACTTCAAAATAAGATCCTAATCAAATTTTCCTTTGTGTTTTCTATTTACTGTTAAGTATTGGTTCCCATTTTGTGCAGCCTCGTTGTTAAGTGGCTCTTTCCTAGGGCCAATTATTCTTGGATAATGAGGACTTTCTGTACTTCATGCTGATAGAGCGAAGGCTGAACGGGGTTAGCAAGTGAGATTGCATGCTCATCATCAACTGCACTTCAGTAAGAAATGATTCTAAAGACACCAGAGACTGGAAAACACTGAGCTGAATTACTCTCCAGTTTGCCTCGTATTTAAGATTTATTTTCTCATGACCAGTTTGGATGAAAGCCTTTCAATCCCATATAAATACATTGATGCTGACAGTCCTATACTGGGGAGAAACTCAGAAAAGACTGGTTGTTCAGAGTACCCCTAGTGAAGTTGGAATGTTGGCTAGAAACATCCCTTCCTTAGAAAATTTCAAAATTTAAGTTGCTTGCATTGCCACCCACAGAGAAGTATTAATTAAGCAAAGTCTTAGATAAACATCCACTTTTTCTTTGTCCCATTAATACTCCTATTAAATTCTTACATGCCATAGGTACTACAGGAAGTAATGGTGATGTGGCTTCTTGACATAAATTAGATATTTTGCTTACTTATGAATAGGTCATAAAATTATTTTTCTTGCAAATGACTCAATAAGGGTAATTATTTTTAAATATGGCTTAGAAATGATTTAGTAAAATTACATTCAGTTACCAAAAACACTGTGTCTCTTTAAAAAACTAACGTTTCCTGAAGGCTTTATTTTTTCCTGTACAATGGCCTTAGTAGATAAAGAAATATAAGAAAAGTGACTAATACTAAGGTTAATCCTTTTTTTTAATTTTTAATTTTTATTTTTTAAAATTTATTGAGTTTAGGGCCGGAGGGTTAGCTCAGTGGTTCCGGCGCCTGCCTTGCAAGCATAAGGACCTGAGTTCGATCCCCGGTTACCACATATAATGCTGAGCGTGGTGGCTCACGCCTGTAATCCCAGCACTCGGGAGGCAGAGACGGGAGGATTGCTGAGTTCGCGGCGGCTTGCCTGGGCACCATAGTGAGCTCAGGGCCAGCCTGAACTACAAAGCAAGACCCTGTCTCCAAAAAGCAAAAAAAAA